>LIEC01010310.1:0-103876 GCA_001925005.1 Drosera capensis | reverse complement strand
TTTGGAACGGGTAGTTTCCATTACTGTTATCCCTACTGCATGTCATCACTACTTCTAGTATATGCCTCAAGTTTTTAGGTCTAAAACTTGAGAAGAACAATTGTACCTGTTTACTGATATAGTGCAGTTGCCGGTGTGCGCCCCGTGATTTTTTACTCTCCAGCTTGGGAGGGTTTTTCACGTTAAATCTTGTGTCTGTGTGATTGTGGTTGTCTCTCTAACGTCCAACACAATAGCACCGTCTCTTGTTAGGTTCTCAGTATTCCGCGAGTAGTGACCGAAAATAAACCCAACATAGGGCTTGGTAAGGAATGTTGTGATAATCCTTGGGGCTGAGGATCCTATGCTTATTTTGTCTCTTTGGATTCCCTCTTCTTTTCTTTTCTTTCCCTCTTTTTATTTTATTTTATTTTTTTGTTTGGGGTTCAAATCTTTGGATTCTGAAAAATATATACGGTTAGATTATTCCATCATCATCGTGTCCCCTTTCACATTTCAAGAAAAAAATCTGGTCTCAAAGAATTTATTTTCTTATTCAACTTTCCAAGTATGTGCCGATCGTTAACTTTAAAAGTATGTGGATTCTTGCAAACCATCTCACCAATTTTGCTGACCACAACATACCCGCTGCTGACCACTACTGACGCGTTTTTCCCCCCTCAGTGCGCGCCGAAAAACAAACACAATTAATCCCCACCCAAAACCAATCCAAAATTCCAAATCGAACCCAAACCCAAATTTCCAACCCTCCACAGTTCCGTACACTTGCTCAAACCTGCGTAAAGTCAACGCGCCACCCGACCCGAACCCAAGCCCAAACCACCATGGGCTGCTGCCAATCTTCAACCTCTCCTGGGCCTGGGCCCCACTCTTCCCTCAACCACGTCACCAAATCCACAACCACCGGCATCGGCGGCGGCAGCGGGGGCGGAGGCGGTGGAGGAGGAGGAATCCCGTCTTTCTCGGAGTTCTCGTTCTCGTATCTCAAATCGGCGACCGATGGATTCAGCGCCGAGAACATTGTGTCCGAGGGCGGACACAAGGCCGCCAACGTCGTCTACAAGGCGAAGTTGGAGACCGGAGGCGTTGTGGCCGTGAAGAAGTTTACGAAGTCGGCGTGGCCTGATGCGAAGCAGTTCGCGGTGATTTGATTGAATTGATATTTGATCGATCGATTGATTGCGTGTTTGTTGTGGTCAGGTTTAGGGTTAGGGTTTGGGGGAGAGTGTGTGTGTTGATTTATGAGATTGTTTGTTTGGTTTGGTTGCAGGCGGAGGCGAATAGAGTGGGCAGGTTGAGGCACAAGAGGCTTGCGACTTTGATGGGATATTGTTGTGAAGGGGATGAGAGGCTGCTTGTTGCGGAGTATATGCCGAATGATACCCTGACCAAGCATTTGTTTCATTGTATGTGATTGCTCTTGATTGCGAAGCTTTCTCTTTGTTTGCTTTAGTTATTTGTTTCTAGTTTTGGAAAGGAGAAGTTGGTTGGATTGATGTTCATTTACAGTGTTTAGGAAAAGGAATGTAAGATACATTGCGCCGAGAAACTACCATTCCGAGCAAGGGTTGAAGATGGAAGACTTAACTCACTGTATCTCGTATATGGAGAGATTGTTTCAATCGTCATTTTTAGTAAATAATGAAGATAAAGGGAAATTACTTGAAAGGGATTAGAGTTATCTGACATGTGTAGTTCTGTTTTGTTTGAATGTCACTGTTTGTGTTGCTCCTCTAAACCGTTTTAATGCTGATGTAATTTTGCATTGATAAATGTGGCAATGATGTTGTGTTCTTGACTTAGCAGGGGAGAATCAAGCCCTTGAATGGGCAATGCGACTGAGAGTTGCTTTATACATTGCTGAAGCTCTTGACTATTGCAATGGGCAAGGCCAATCACTATACCATGACTTAAATGTCTACAGAGTTCTCTTCGACGAGGTACATCTACTGATAGAATTTCCTTAAATATGTCACAAAATGATTGAATTCCTTTTCTGGCAATATATCCTGTTGACAAAAAGGATTTTTCATTTGGTGGTTGCAGAATGGCGATCCACGACTTTCATGTTTTGGCTTGATGAAGAATAGTAAGGATGGACAAAGTTATAGCACAAATCTTGCTTATGCACCTCCCGAGTTTCTGAAAAATGGTGACTAATTCTAATATCACTTGTAATCTGTTGCTCTTCTGTTTTGTGTACCATGTTCGGCCAAATTTTAGAATTAGAGTAGCATTTTTGTTTTGTTGTGGGCGGACGATGCAGCTTATGAAGGTGCTTCTGTTCTGCCGGTATTGGGCTGGATGAAACAAGCACCTTCAGATTGCCTGTAGGACTCCAAAACTTTATGTCGCAAGTGTTCACCCTTGGATCCTTGAGTTGGCACAGTATTGCGTGATGCAATTAAACGTGAAGTTTATTTGTCGAGTGCTTTGTAGGACTAGTCACATACATACACCTTTGTATCTATTGGCTACTCAAGATGTTAAGAATAGGATCACTGATGGTTGTGATGTTTGTGATGTTTGGCCCCCTTATGGAGAAGAGAACCATCGGTTTTGTCAGAAGTTTTTGCTCCGAGAAACCACAAGGAAGAATGGTGCTACACGTCCAGTTTGCACTAAAAATTGTCTTTACAAGGACTTGTTTGGCTTTGGACTGGGAGTTTGGAGTAGCTTTGGATGTTTTATAACTTGAATGCACAAGTAGGCCTCTCTGTGTTATGCTGTGATAACCATATTCTACATGTGATGTAGGAAGAGTGAGTCCTGAAAGTGTTATCTTTAGTTTCGGGACTGTTCTATTGGATCTGCTGACGGGGAAGCACATGCCTCCAAATCATGTGAGTTTGCTCTGTCTATTGCTAGAGTTAATCAGCTGTGATGCTACCAAATTGTTATGTATTCATTTACTCTGTGGTGGACTGATTTAGTCACTTTATATAGTTACTTGGTGCATTTTATGGAGCCAAGTAGGATTGCTTTTTTTTTTTTTTTTTTTTTTTAAATGTTATCGGGTTCCTATTCTGCTTGCATCTTGTTCTCCGTTTTCGTGAGTAATGGCATGCATCTAGATTGATTATAATAGAATTATTATGGAAGATTGGTGGTAGCGGGGAGGAACCTGTTTAAGTAGTCCCTGATTACAGATTGAACTATGAAGTCGTTATTTTTTCTCTTTCTGTCCAAGATTTGATGATTTAATGCCTGTGGTGCTTGCTTTTTGATGTGCTTTGCAGGCTCTTGACATGATAAGGGCCAAAAGCATTCTTCCTCAGATGGATTCACATCTTGTGGGCGTATCAACTGATGAGGCTAATACAGTTTTTCATCTTGCCTCACTTTGCTTGCAATATGACCCGAAGGAGCGACCCAACACAAAAGACCTTGTTTCAAAACTTACTCCACTTCAGTATAAATCCGATGCAAGTACCTTTCTAGTTTTTTTCATCGCATTAGATGTAACTTTGGCTCCATATACTCTTTGGTTTGCATGATTTTGAACAACAATTTGGGTTCAAATGGCTTATGCGTCATGCACGATATCAGGTTTCGTCTTATATAATGATGGGCATGCCAAAGCCTGGAGATGCCCCTCCAACCCCACAACGGCAGCTTTCTCCTATGGGAGATGCGTGTTCAAGGACGGACCTCACTGCTATCCACCAATTGTTGTTAAAGGCACACTACAAAGATGACCAAGTCACGAGTGAGGTAACTTTTCAATAGTCGAGTTATTTGCATCTGCATGCTGCATGGAGCTCGTCGTTCCTTCTCTGAAGCAAATTGGTTTCGTCTGCTTTCAAATAGTTGTCTTTTCAAGAATGGACCCAACAAATGACCGAGGTTTTGGAGGCTAGGAAGATCGGAGACTTGGCATTCCGTGACAAAAATTTTAATACTGCAATAGAGTGCTATTCTCAGGTACATTTTTCGTTTTGTTCTCAGTTGCTGCCCTTCTCTTTGTCTCGTCTTTTTGAGGATGAGCTTGGTTCATTTGTTATTTTTATGTCAACTGTCATCATCCTGCCACTGAAGCAAAAGGTTGCTAGCACATTTTTTTTATCCTAGACTATGTGATAAATGATAATCAAGTAGAGTCGTAGAGGGTTCGAGTTTTTTGACACAGGTTCTATTTTATTCTATGGGTTTCTCTGGTTCCTTGTACTAGCAGAATTGGTGGATCTGGTTCCTTGTACTATTCTCTCATTCTTTCTTGCCACTTTATAGTTGTTCCTTCACTAGCGGAAGGCCTCAACTTTTGCGCTTTTTTCCCCGTCAGTTTCTAGATGTCGGAACAACAGTTTCACCAACTGTACTTGCGAGGCGGAGTCTCTGTTATCTATTCAATGAGCAACCAGATGCCGCTCTTCGTGACGCAATGCAGGCACAGATTATATACCCTGATTGGGCCACCGCATTCTACCTGCAGGCAGTTGCCCTATCCAAACTCGGTATGGATGAGGATATACCCGACATGCTGAACACAGCTGCAGAGCTAGAAGAGAAACAACAGAAGAACAAAAAACAAACCACAACCTCATCGAGAAGAGAAACAACAGAAGATTGAAAAAAAAAAAACCTAATTGCCGGACAGTTTTTTCATGACACAGGTTTCTATGGATTGTTGTCGTCAATATTAGGCTGCATTTTTTCTTGTCGTCCTGCATATGCTATAGAATAAAAGAGTAGGAAGCAATTTGTATGGAGTTCTCATCTTACTATAGGAACGAGGCACAGCATTCTTGTAATACAGAAGTTTTTTTTTTTTTAATTTGTCAATCAGAAGTTTCAAGAATAACCTCATTCCAGCTGTATACTGATGTAATTGCATACCTAATGATAAAATAATTTTGCAAACGAGATGTATACAAGTTTTGTTCTTACAATTTTTGCCAGTCTATGAAGAGTTGAAAGAACTAAACTTTTGTGCTCCAAATACCAATACGGCATATAGCGAGAAAACTGTATCAGCGATTTTGCCTGTAGTCCTCCCTGTAGCAATTTGGTGTCTGCCCTTCGAGTGCCAACCTTGTAACAACTAGAAATAATGCCATTGCCAAATAAGAGCGTCCTTGATGGCTTCAATCCTGGGACTTGGGTTCCCTGCTGTTGAACCTCTACAGCATTGGTGCCGTCTTCCAGCAACACCATTGGATCACAATCAAGTTTGAAAAAAATTCTGTTTCTGAGGCTGTGTTGATTTTTTTCTCACCGTTGGATTGCTGGTGCTGTACTACAGGCACAGCAGGTGATCCTGTGCCTCAATCCGAGCCTGACTTGTATGGCTATGAAGGAAGCCTGATGTGATCTTCCTCAAGTACAACATCGTTTTCAGGACACTTCAAATGCAGCAACACCTAGACCGGAGAGGGATTAGACTTTAAAAAAAAAAAAAAAACGGAAAGCAAAAAGAATCGCGGTCCCTTACCACATCATCACAGATCTTCTGGTTTAAGCTTAAGCAGCCAAGCACCATTTTAAACCAAGAAACTGATCGATTCAAGGGTGTTAGATTCCTCTTGTTCCCTCCAACAAGGCCTCATTTTCATCCAAACCAAACGATACCTGCACAATTATTTAAGGTCAATCTACACATACTACAACCAGTTTGCTGTCTTCTGTCAGGCCATTTGTCCAGCCAAGGTTTTTTTAATCACAAGTTTGTCCGATTAGCACGAACTTAGGCATCATCCATGCGGCTCAGCAGCAGCCACACGAGGATTAGCGCCTAGCTGCGCTCTATAAATAACATGCCATGCCACATTGTTGAGTCAAGCATCTTGTTATCTTTTCCTCAAAAAGCTAGATCAGGCAAAGCTGAGCTTGAGAGAAATGGAAGAAGCTATGGGGAGGACTAGTTCGCATGCTCGTTCTAGCAGCTTGCCTTCTTGGCCGCATCCTGTAAATGCTGGCCTTGAGGGTCTACTTTCCACTCTGAGAGACATCAACAGAGGGAGGACATCAGGCACGGCATCATCTCTAGTTCATAGATTGGGCAAAACTAAGGATTTGTATGATCATGTGAGGGAGTTGGTTCAGTTGTCACTGAACCAACAAGCCCTCGCCCATGAGGTGAGTCGCGTTGGACTTGAAGATGTTCTTGAAGGATCTCTTGGCTTATTGGATCTTTGTTCTTTGAGTTCAGATGCTCTGTGTCTGGGTTGAACGAGTCCATTATTGAGCTACAATCATCAATCAGAAGAATCATGTCTCTTGAATTACATGGCGTCAAGATAGAAGATTGACAAAGTCATCTCAAAAGGCTTTGTTAGCATAAGGGAGATCGAGAGGAGGTTGCCAAATGATGGCGGTCTTACCCCTGCAGTTGTTCACGTTCTAAAAGAAGCTGATTCCGCTTGTCTCTTGACATTGAAATGCGTTCTTGCTTATGTTTAGGGGACAAAAGCTGAGCCAAGAGGGCTCAACTGGTGATTGGTTGTAAAACTGATGCAGCCAAAACTTATGACTGGCGTAGATGTTGAAGAAAGCGAGGATGAGAGGATGGACAGTACGGTGGACGCCTTGATCTCGAGAAGATAGAGCATAGATTCGAGGGACAAGAAGAATCTGCTGAATCAATTGAGGAGCTTAGAATTATCTATCCATCAACTTCAGGATGGATTAGAGTTGGTCCGTAGGTGTCTGGTTAGAACAAGAGTTTTCCTTCTCAATGCTATGAATCACTGCTAAACGATTACTTTGATTTCAATGTGATATACCATCTTGTATATCTTTTTGGATCATGTTCTGTGCATTCTTCTTGAAAATTTGATGTAAAATATCAAGTGCCAAACAAGCTCCACTTAAATCACATTGGTGGCATTAAATGAGAGGAGATAGGGATCAAATTCCTGACATTATGTCACGATCAACTTTAAAATCATGTCGAGAAATTATTTATATCAATAATCTGAACTGATCTGATGATAATAGACTCAAGAATGTATATCTAACAGATGAACCTTATTTCACATTTGTCAACTTTCACAAAACCTCAAGGACTTGAATATACAGTTCATAACATCCTTTTCATATGCTCCAAAAAAAATTAAAAGTGATACTTGTTGAGAAACGTGCTAAGATATAAATAATATTCCTGAGCCATGGTCATGGTATCGATGGATCAAACTAATAAGCTATCCAAATTTTACAACCTCAATGGTTACAATACCATACAAATGAGACACCTACACAATCCAGCATTTAGACTATGGGAATGCTTCAGCGACCTCTTAATATGATCAATATATGAAGACTTTAGTTTGCTGTCAGCTGTTTACTTTTGATAGAATGGTCACGAGTAGATGCATCCCTTGAATAATTGTATTAGCATTGGCGCTGTTTTGATTCTCTTCTCTATTCTAGCATGTCGAACTCAAACCAGATGCTTAAACAAAGACAACTACTAATAATCAAGATTAATTAGTAACCTAACACTAATTAATCATTTACAAGTGATACCACACACGAGGGGGGTGTTATTATGCATTGAAGAACTTAGCTGTAAGGATTCGATATGTTGCTAACTGTCGAGAGCTCAATGAGATATAAAATTGCATATCGCGATCATTCACAAGTAAGATGATTAGAAAGTTAGCTCATGACATAATAGATGAGAGATGCAAAGCATGGCAGGTCATGTTTGTTTAGATAAGATATGTTAATCTTCCTTAAGTATTTCCTTAAAAAATAAAGAAAGCAGAAGAAACTTTGACTGAGTTGGTAAGAGCTTTACTAAGTGATGTTGTTACCTTAGCGTAGACGAGTTCGGAAGGTAGTTTATTTCGACAGATGCTTCGCAAACATGTCCATTTGTTCCTCTCCTTCTTTCTATTCCGTGTGTTGGCCACTTGGTCTTCGAGGATATCACCGTGCTTATCTTCTGTAATATTGTATCGTCATGCACGAAAGACCACAATGAAACAGTGTAGCCGGGATACAATCTCTGCCTGCGGAAGGTGGTCAAGGGCCAAGGTATTCTGCATATATTCAAGAATTCAACGGATGAGGCCTCAAATAAATTGCTCATGCTTTCATGCCCAAGAAGCGCTCATGTCGAACACCATGTTATCATACAACTTGACCCAATGCTGTCAAAAGACTCGACAATGTTGCCATCTGACTAACAAGCTCGTGTGCTCGACATTGGCATGGGAAAATCCATTCAAGCGTGTAGTAGGAGTAACTTGAAACCTAAGATGATCGCGCACCAAGATCCTGAAAGCCTATATATCTATACATGCACGTAAAAACAAAAAAAGCAGAAAATCCATTGAATTACCACTGATACACAAAAAGTGTTGCGGAATAATCTGAAAAACGTTGATCACGTCCCAGCATCACAGCATACATTGCAATTCGTTATTAAAACCAGAATCTGATAACCATTTTGCTTTTGCCGGCGCGACTCCAATACAACCAAGTAGTGGATGAACTATATACATCATGAAATCATGATGAAACAAGGCTCTTGGGACAGTATGAAAAAACATTCCTTTAACCAAAAGCGAAACTTAGACTTATCAGGAAACTTCAGGAGCCACTAGCTAGAAGGATTTCAAGACGACTGAATAGTCCATCACAAACCAGTACTTCCCCAAAGGCCTCCTTTCATCACTGAAGGATCCTTTTCTGCCGCCCACCTATCAGGCTACCGAGGCGGGCCAAGCGCCAAAGCAGCAGCTCCCTATCACGGACGAGCTAATTTTGGGAGGTTGGTACTTGAAGAATGGTCTAGAGTTCTCCACAATTCTCTAGACCTCTTCGCGCCCTTCTAGAAAGTTACTATACTAAAAATCAAGTTATCTAGACTTTTCTATAATGATCTAGGATTTTCTAGACTAATCTTGAGAGGAAGAAAGAGTTCTAGACAATTCCAGAGCTTCTCTAGTTACGAAATAATTTCTAAAGAATTCTTGTAAATACTAGGAAGAGAAGAGTTTAGACTAAGAATCTAGATCTTTCTATGAACTTGTATATAAAGAGATGTTGGCTCATTTACCAAACCATCCCATAAAAATCCAAAGCATATCAAGACAATACAAAGTGTATTTTCTTTCACTAAATTTGTTTCAAGTTTTTATTCTTTTTTCGAATTCTTACTTAATTATCTCGATATTACAATCAGATTGATCTCAAATGAAAAAGTGAATAACTTGGGTGCAGTATGGATAACGAAAATCTAACCCTTACATCCCACCTGCTTGTGTCTATGCACCTACCTACTTTCAAGGCGATAGAAGGGCACAAAAATGAATGATCGAGATCCAACCCCAAATAATATACATAAGCTCAGCTTTCTCAACTAAAGCCCACTTTTTTCTATTTCATGCAATGTTGGACCAAAAACGTTATTCACATTTAAAATATAAAACCAACCATCAAAGGACATCAGCATCAACTTTGTCTCACCAATCCTGTCTAAAGGCCGCCGCCTTGGCGCCATGTTTGACTCTCCAGTCTCAATAATACAACTCCGCTTTTCAGCCCACTATATTTGATCACAAACCAAAACTCCGGGAATAATAATATTCGAGATATTTCCAGACGGAATAAATCTGTTTTCCATCATAGACTGGGTAATCTGTAATCCAAGCACATAACAAAATCACCAAACTAAGAGCACAACCACATCCATGGCGGAAACCACCACCACCGATTCACGATCAATCGATCCACGAAGCGGCTACAGCGCCTCGAACTCGACCTTCTACAGCAAGCGACCGCCTCTCGCCCTCCCAACCAACCTCGCCCTCGACATAACAACCTTCATCTCGTCCTGTGCTCACTGCGCCACCACCGCCTTCATCGACGCACCGACTGGCCGCCGCTTCTCCTTCACCGAGGTCTGGTCCTCCGTCGAGTCCCTCGCCTCCGCGCTCTCCTCTCCTCCCTTCAACCTCCGCAAAGGCCACGTCGTCCTCATCCTCTCCCCGAACTCCGTTCTCCTCCCCATCGTCTGCCTCGCCGCCATGTCCCTCGGCTCCATCGTCACCACCACCAATCCCCTCAACACCAAATCCGAGATCGCCAAACAGATCGCCGACTCCAAACCTATCCTCGCTTTCTCCACCTCCGATCTCCTCCCCAAACTCGCCGATTCCAACTTCCCTGTCATCCTACTCGATGACGTCACTATCCGAAGTCAAAATTCTAGGGTTTCGGCTTCGGTTTCGGATCTGATGAGGAAGCCACCGAGTCCGACTCGGATCAGAGACCGAGTCACGGTTGATGATCCGGCGATGTTGCTGTACTCGTCGGGGACGACGGGGGCGAGCAAGGGGGTGGTGTCGACGCACGGGAACCTGATCGCGGCGGCGCAGGTGATCGTGGCCAGGTGCGGCGCAGATGAGGCGGCGGCACGTGAGGACCACGTGTATATATGTACGGTTCCCATGTTCCACGTGTACGGGCTGGCGACGCTGGCGACTGGGATGCTGGCGGTGGGGGCCACCGTGGTGGTGTTGCCGAGGTTTGAGCCGCATGATTTGTTTACTGCGATTGAGAGGTTTCGGGTCACGGATTTTCCGCTTGTGCCGCCGATTCTTGTTACGATGACGAATAATGCCGAGGCGTTGAAAAAGAGGTATGTCCTTCCGCCGAACTTACGATTTCATATTTGACGTGATAACTTTGATTGCAATGTCATCGAACAACATTTCAATCAAATGTTGATAAATATGTTATATTATTATTATATATATAAATATGAATTTTGTTTTCATATACGTTTGATCGTTTCGTAATGTGTATTAGATTGAAATATGTAATTTAAACAATCATTGATATTTTACGATAAATTTATAAAAAACTATATTTGATCGTCGTAATATAAGTGTGAAATTTTATATCGATATGTATATCATGTCAAAATAATGTATCTATTATGGGATGAAAAGAATACATTATGTTCGTATTTCTGAGAAGAATCTTATTGCTTAGAAAAGAAATCCTCTCAAAGGTTGAACGCTTGTTAAAGATATGTTCAATAGTTTTCTAATCCGTCCATAAAAAAAATGTTAAATTTCAATACTATTATTCGTGCATTAAACAATGTTTGCTTGTTGTCGCCTATGGCGCATTAGGATGTGTAAATTGTCCTCTCTCCGTGTTAATATAAATACAACGTTTTGATCATTTATATTTGTTGATGCGAACTTTGATTCGTATTTTAGCACGATCAAACATCATTCACAAAATGATTATGAAATATGATGTATTGTTTAAGTTATATATTTTAATAATCGGTTAGTGATGTAATTTTCATGCATTGTTAACAAACGAAACTAACCTCATCTAAATATCTGTTGAATAATGTAAAAAGTCAAACAATTACCTGAAAATTGGGACAAGAGAATATTACAATTATTGTAAATATTGATGTTTCGCTACAACCTCGAATAGTTTTTGTCTGCAAATTGATCCCAACATTACCTTGTCTTTTGTCTGCAAATTGATATTGGATTGCAATTTAGTACCCGATAGACAATGAGTAACTAGGAATCTTATAGTTCGTTATATACATCTCTGATAGATTTTCTACTTTCAATGTGGATTATATATTTTCTACAGGTACGATTTGAGCTCCCTCAGGTCAGTGTTCAGCGGCGGGGCGCCGCTAGGGAGGGAAGTGATCGAGGGGTTTGTGGAGAAGTTTCCTGGAATAAGTATACAACAGGGATATGGGTTGACGGAGACGGTGTCGATCGGGTCATCGACGTATTCGATGGAGGAGAGTCGGAAGTACGGGACCGCAGGGCTCTTGTCGCCGGGGATCAAGGCCAAGGTGGTTGATCCGGTGACGGGGAAGGAGTTGGCGGTTAACGAAACCGGGGAGCTCTGGCTTAAGGGGTCAACGGTCATGAAAGGTAGATAATCTGTTTTGTGCTTTGTTTGTGTGGTATTAGTGGTGTTGCCTATTCTATGTGATGTAGTAATCTACTTTTGCGGGGCTGATGTTAGCATAGTAATGCTAGTAGTTGTTGATCTATCGTCTATGTTAGGTTGTCCCCGCGTTGATTTTCCATCACATTTGCATAGACCTTTTTCAAGGGTTGGATTTGGTTAAGATGATTAAACTCGAATCATATACGGCGGAAGCGGTCAATAAAAGGACCGTCATTTGAAAGACAGTAATATATGTTTTTACATCGGCCAATAAAACTGTAATATATAACAATTGAAAGACATTAGATTAATATTATCAACATAAGTGATTTGTTTTATATCTTTGCGAAAAAAAATCTATGGACTAGTCATTTGTACTGAAAACCTCGATCCAATGTGCTTGAGATATTGTTGTTACAGTCATGTCGACAAATCAACCCCGACACACCCTTTATATAATTCAATCTTGTACTAACGGATAGTGGATATAATTCTACCATCATCATTAATTTATTCAATTAATGGAAAATAGTGCTAGGCAACGTATGGTAATGTATATGAGATGTGAATACTGTTGTGTTATTCGTTATACTGTACCATTTTTTTCAACTAATTTTTCAGTTTGGTGTCGGGGGAATATTTCTTCTGTTCCAACCAAAACTACAACACTTATTAAATTAAATCGTCGTAACTAAATTATAATCTTATCATATTTGAAAATTTTTTCCTTATAAAAATATCAAAACATTCTCATTATTTATTTTATATCGCATCAACTCACTCCATCATTTTTTCTCACTCCTCTCACTTAAAAAAAATCAAAGGATAATTTAATCTTTACACCAAAAAACAATACACACAAAAATTACCGTGGTAAATCAAATAGTTGTAATTTTGTTGGGAGAGAGGAGGTAGATGACATCTTTCGAAAGATGTTATTAGGCATCAAGCCAGTTATGTTTTGGCTTTAGCTGAATTGTAGAATTGCTGTGTTGCTCTAGAATCTTGTGCATATTCTTGAAGCTTTAGTCTTTTTTATATTGGACTTTTTGCCACAGGATATTTCAATAACCCTGAAGCTACTGCCTCAACTCTTGACTCAAATGGGTGGATAAGAACTGGAGATATTTGCTACATCGACGAAGATGGGCACGTCTTCGTGGTTGATAGGTTGAAAGAGTTGATCAAGTACAAAGGCTATCAGGTTAGTGTAGTGCCCAAATTCAAGCTAACTGGTTCACATGTCATGTTTCATTGATCATTAGCTAAAGATCAGTAAGTTTGGCTTCTTAGTTAATGGTTTCTGGCATCCTATAACAACCAATAAGAATCCTTATCATACCAGTAAAGGGATAGAAAAGGAGACCAAAAAAAAAAAAAAACAGTTCAGCTCGGTGATTGGTACGACATTAAGTCACATGACATGGTGTTTAATTTTGGTGGATTCTGTGGACTTATGGGATAAATTTGTCTACTTGATTTGTGGTTCCCTAAAATATGGTCCTTGTGTCAAAATTCATCCTGTCTGTTGGTTCATTTAGGATGCAGTTGAATAACAGTACACAGTATACTGGTGTAACTATCATTCTCATATTGTTCCATGAACGGAATCATGTCCTCAGTTTTCCAATTGTTGAATCTTGATCCTACAGGTTGCCCCTGCTGAATTAGAAGCTTTGTTACTTGCTCATCCAGAGATCGAAGATGCTGCCGTTATCCCGTAAGTGCATCTCGAACTCGTATCCGGTGGGCGACCTTATTCTCTGATGCTGATACCTTCTGATGCATGTCATTCTAGATATCCAGATAAGGAAGTGGGGCAATTTCCCATGGCATATGTGGTGAAAAAAGGTGGTTCTACCTTGTCAGAAAGCGCCATCATGGACTTCGTAACAAAGCAGGTGAGACAATTGCAGATAGTATAAACTTCGCATTTTGCTAGGAAAAACTGGGGCAGGGATAAACATATTCTCTTTTAATCATCCTCGCTTCTCTAATCAAATGCTGGTACCAAACATGAGTGCTTTCTGATATCATCCTTATTCGGGCACATTGCTCACGATACTGTCGAATCCATTTCACAGGTTGCTCCATATAAAAGAGTTCGGAAAGTGGCATTTATAGCTTCAGTGCCCAAGAATGCATCGGGGAAGATCCTTAGAAAGGATCTAATTAGCATGACAACTTCTAAACTTTGAAGTGGGTTCATCTTTCGGATTCTTTTTCAAGCAAAAACCATGCCCATCTGCGGTGCTAAATGCCATGAGAAATATCAAGCTTTCAGTGTGGCATCCATTGGGATTACGAGTATTCAGCTGTTGCTATTCTGTACAAGTAGAATTCTGATAGGTATAGCATAATTACAGAATGAAATCAGAGAAATTTCCGAGAGAACTTTGTAACCATAATACAGAGAAAAAATAACTAGTAATTCTACAACTGCGACTGAGATACATCCGGTTCTGTTTTAACTGATGAAATCTTGTACACAGATTATTCATCCTCATTTTGGGTCTCCTTCATCAATATCATACGTAGTATTTTATAATTGATTGAATATGTCACTTTCCATCTTTGACTATGCATGCAAGACTTTGCAAAATGGGTCACAAGCTCGAGAGATTCTTCATCCTATCACCTTAATGTTTTATGACTGAACTCCCCTTTGTGGTTTGGTTCTACAGGCATCACCTTTTGCGATAGCTCGCTCGAATTTCCACAAGAATATTGTTGTTGGATACATTTGACAGTAACGAATACTTCGGTAAAGTGCAGTGGAAGTCCTAGCTCCTTCTCTGCCCGTCTTCCTATCTCTTCTTTGGCATCTTTTACCTGTCTGCAGCGGCCGCCTTGAAAGAAAGTGCTAGTCGTTCAGTTCTTTCTTTATATCTGATTCCTGGATATCTGATGAGTTCTGATTACTGAAAACAAGAGTGGATCTAAAGCTGATGAAAGGGATGTCTGAATCTCCTTTGTCGTCTTCATGGACGGTAAGCTTGATTAATCTAATCAAACTATTCAACGCCGTGTTGTACATATATACATGCTCTCAATCGATGATCAATAGCAGAAACATAGACAGCATATATAAGAACGACAAAGAGACATGTTTGCTTTTCTTAAAGCAACTACAAAGATCAGATGATAAAGTAGATCAGAACGACGAGCATTACGGAATGGCTGTGAAACAAGAAAAAACAAGTCGTCCTGAGCTTTTTCCCGAAAAGTAAGCAACAAGAAATAAGAGCGCTACCTTGATTGAAATATCCACTTCTTGAGACATGTGGATCTCCGAGAATCATGTTCTCTTATATAATTTGTAAGAGCCCTTACAAAGCCTCGTAGAAACAGAGAGAACATGGTAATCATGGCAGCGTCACAGGAGTTTACGACCACATCTCCTTCTGTAACTACTAAACCATCTATTACTACTAATCCCTTGCAGCCCTCCGATTGTCCGTCCTTGCCACAATCTCCCATATTGACGACTGAATCAGGGCCGAAAGGCCCACTAATGCGAGTCATGACACCTATAGCTAGTCCGATGAGAAAGGCACTCGCAACCATGCATGGGTACCTAGAAGAGGTTGGCCACATTACCAAGCTTGATCCCCATGATGCTTGGCTTCCCATCACTGAATCCCGGAACGGTAATGCTTATTACGCAGCGTTCCACTCGCTAAGTTCAGGCATTGGGTTCCAAGCCCTTGTGCTTCCCCTGGCCTTCGTGTCCCTTGGATGGTAAGAAATTTTAAAACTTCTCCAATGGTTATTAGGTTCCGTTCATACTAGCCCCCTCAGTGGTGTCTTAGATAGTCAGTAGCTCAACTTCACAGTGGAAGGTCACTGGATCAGGACCTGCAAAGCATCTATATTGCCTTCCCGAGTCCCGACAAGCATGTCAGTTGCCCGTTTCGGGCGCTTGCCTTAACCTGCCTCTCATTTGTCACTAATCGCAATCATGCTTTCAGAAGTTTCAACAAGGACACCATACCTGCCAGGTCCTGACCAGTAATCGTAGATAATAACTTATACCAACTTATGGTTTAGCAATCTGGTGCAGGGTATGGGGAGTTGCCTGTCTCTCTTTGATCTTTGCGTGGCAGTTGTATACCTTGTGGTTACTGATTCAACTGCACGAATCTGAGGATGGAACCCGCTACAGCAGATATCGTCGCCTATCCATGGCAGCATTCGGTAAACTCGAGAGCTTTACACACGTCAACTCAGATTGCAAAATAGAAGGTGATGATTAATAACTGGACTATTTTGATGCAGGGAAGAGGACAGGGAAGCTGCTAGCCCTGTTTCCTATCATGTATCTTTCTGGCGGTACTTGCATCACTCTGATCATGGTTGGAGGCGGGACCATGAAGATCTTCTTTGAGATGACTCGTTCAGGCGGAGCAAATCGCCCGTTAACAACCGTCGAGTGGTACCTGGTATTCACTTGTGCAGCGATCTTGCTAGCTCAACTTCCAAACTTGAATTCAATAGCCGGAGTTTCCTTGATCGGAGCAATCACTGCTATCAGCTACTGCACCATCATATGGATTACATCTGTTTCTAAGGGTAAGCCGATGGACATAAATTATGCTCCAAGCTCGATTATGTTGAAGTCGCAAGAGGCAAAGATCTACAGTATCCTTAATGCGATAGGAATAATCGCATTTGCATTCCGAGGCCACAATCTTGTGCTGGAGATACAGGTACAGGGGATCATTTCATTCAAATTGCTTATAGAAGGGCGGTTCTAGACTGTTGTTTTTGCAGGGAACAATGTCAACAAGCAAAAAACAGCAATCCTGTATTCCAATGTGGCAAGGCGTGCAGTTTGCATACACAATCATCGCATTGTGCTTGTTTCCCCTTGCAATAGGAGGATACTGGGCCTACGGGAACTTGGTCAGTCACGACGGAAACTCCATTACTCAATCTTTCTCATAAGTTATCTAACAAATCACTTAGTAGAATCAGCCACATGTTGCATCCAGAATAATCTCATTTATATACTATCCTAAACCTGAATACACACTTGGAAGAACGACAGCATGAAGTGCTTCTAAAAGAAACTTACTCATAATAATTGAACAGGCATATGCGCAGTAATCTCAAAGCAAAATTCAGCTTTTAAAGCTCGAGAACATAATTTCATTCATATATCATCATTCCAGAAATTTGGCAAAATTGCAGCCATCAATGTGCAAACTATTATATTGAATCCAAGTATCCAACTACACCTACAGTCTCATGCCAGACTACACTAGCAGCTAATATAAAAAGTTATACCAGATACCTGCAAATGGAGGGATGCTGCGCACCTTACAAGAATACCATGGGCATGATTTGCCCAAGTTTCTGCTGGGAATAACAAGCCTTCTTGTCGTCATCAACAGTCTCAGCTCATTCCAGATATATGCCATGCTAGTCTTTGACAACCTGGAGTTCCGGTACATCAGCACCATGAATAAACCATCCCAAGATGGGTGAGGACAGCTATCCGTGTGTCATTTGGATGCTTAGCCTTCTTCATGTCAGTTGCTCTACCATTCTTGCCCAGCTTGGCAGGTCTCATGGGAGGCATAGCAATTCTCGTCACACTAGCATATCCGTGCCTCATGTGGGCCGTAATCAAGAAGCCATACAGATTCAGCATGATGTGGCACCTAAACTGGGGACTTGGTTGCTTTGGGATAATTATCAGCGCTCTACTAGTAACTGGAGCTATATGGAGCATAGTGATCATGGGAATAGAAGTTCACTTCTTAAAGCCACAATAAGACAATGGTGTGCAACAGTTTCACCAGAAAATGCATGATACAGAAAAAAGCTCACCCGGAATTTCATAATGATAAAAGCCGTATGTGAAAGATCATATGTAACCCTTTTGAGGGATTTTTATCAACTATTATATAAAAAAAGAAAAGGCAAACTGAAGAATCCATCGTGCACCGCATGTAAAAAATTTAGGCTGATAGCTGGAGATATATTTAGAGATCTTACTTTCAAAATCTCTCAGCACAGTATCAACGGCAATTTTTCAAAAGCATCTACTAAAATGCCCAAATGCCACAAGTCCTCCTAGTCCCTTGAACCTAAAGGAAAATGCTAAAATACATTTGTTGAAGATCTAACCTCAAATGAAATACGGCAAACCTGCAAAAGTAAGAGCTACTGACCAAGATATATGAAGATCCCACCACTGGCAGGTCAAAGAGAGCTTGGACCTCAATGATTCCACAACAAATCAGATCAATTTAACCTTTATCAGCCGCTCGTCTACCGAAAAAATCAGCTGAAATAAAGCCATAGATAGTCCTTGCTGGACGAAGTAGAATTATCTGTTGGATGTTGTGTACATAAAAGCTGGAACTTTGGAGGACCACAAAGGAAAGATGTTCACATGGATAAAGGCAGAAGCATCCTCCTTTTCTTCTTCCTAGCCAATCTTATTTGCTTCGTAACTTTCATGCATACAAACAACGGCAGTGTGATGCATATTAAGATGAAAGCTAGCCGTATATGCCTGATATAGAGCGACACAGCTGAAAACACCAAGAGTGCAAGAATAACAAGTTCCCATATCACAAAGATCACTATATCGACCCTGCAACAAGAACATACAGTAACCAACATTAACATCATGAGATCTTCAACAAAAGAAAGGAAGGAGAAACCAACAAGAACCAGAAGTGAACAGAACAATGAGAGGCACTTTGGGAAAGCATAAAGCACATGTATGGAAAAATAAAACAGCGACTGAATGCCAAATTACTAGAGTCCATTTCAGTCACTAGAATGCATGTGCCCACCAATCTCTAGCCAAATCAGAGACCATTGAAAAGATAGAACCCTAGCATTTTCCATGCAGCAAAGATGAGCAAAACGCTCAACACTACGTTTTGCAAAAAATTACTAGATTCTACAAACTAATCTCAACTCTTTCTTGACGTTACATACTAATAACATATAGATTTGACATGAACAATTTTTCACTTCATTTTGTTCCTGCAGGGCAAAATGATCAGATTCTAACTCTAACAAAGGTGATCAACTCAATCAATCTTCACACCTCAACAAACCAAAACCCAATCCAAGAAAAGCCTCCAATCATCGCGCAAGAAATCGATCAATCCCAAACCAATCAATCAACGAACTCGAGTCTCCCAAATTAAAAATTAGCGATTCACCACCAAAATCAAAGAAGCAAAATCTATAATCGAATCCAATTCATACAAAAAGAGGTATGAATACCTAGAAGTGTAGGAAGTGGTGGAGGAGGAGAAGAAAGAGGCGGTGGCCCAATCATGCTTCGATCGAATCTGATACTCCCGAAGCTGCTCCGCCAAATTGTGCCGCGTTATCATCTCTCCCTCCCTCTCTCTCTTCGAGGCCGCTTCCTCCTCTCCCTAGATTTTCCGTCGATGGGGTGATCGAGCGGCGGATTCCGGCGATCAAGAAGCCGGCGGTTCGCCGGAAAATTGACACGTCGCCCGCGGAGGAGAAGTTTGGGTGCAGGCAAGGACGGAGAAAGCAGAGGGGAAGAGACTACGGACTCGTTGGTATACAATGTCATGTGTTATGCAAATTAAATGATAAAATTTTAAAAATAAGAATAATTTAAATTTTTTTTATTATTGGCTGTGTTCTAATAATATATAATAATATAAAAATTATTAATAATAAGTTTTTTTAATTGAATTTTATCTCAAGGTCGTTATAGCCCAAAATTACATGTGTTTTTTTATGGAAAGTGATCTCATTCATTTTTGGAGAAAATTAATCGTGTCTATAATATCCATCCTGATGAATAATCACTAAATCAGAGACTTGCATCCAGATTTGAGATCGATTTGACAAAAGATGACAAGTTCCGAGCATACACTCATCAAGAGGTCTATCCCCGTCTTTGGATCAAAGCAATGACTCTTAGATCGGTGTATGACTATTCTATCATTTGTACACACTCTCTATTGATTAGACTGTATATGAGTCCTAAATATAATAACCATCTACATAATTTCAACAATGAACAAGATTTGAGAAGTATGAAATGTAAACAATAGTGAATCCGTGAGCAAAATATTCTTATATAACGGTTTGACAAATTGCCAAACTTGGGCATCGAATAAACTGAAGCTTGCGCCACAGAAACGTAATCAAGAATGGGCAAACTTGATCACAAAACTCAATCTTTAAATTAACCAGGAAATCTTTGACATAATTCAATGTCTTGAGCACAAAAAAAAAAAAAAAAAAAAAAAAAAAAAAAAAAAATAATAATAATAATAATAATAAAAAATTGTACTGAGCTATGAGAAACATGTATAACATGAGAGACCCAAGACTTCTCGTGTTTCAGCAGCCAAATATCTCTTCACAGTCATGCCGCTCCAAGCTACAGAAGCAGGATGGATGTATTTCCTTTATTAGCGACCCCGGACATATTTTCAACCTCCATTAATTTGGTTGTGAATTGTGCTGATCTGTGAAAATCGCTAGTCAGTCCATGATGCCTTCAGCACTTTCGCCATGAAGCCATTACCTGTTGGCAGACTCCTTGACCTGCATAGATTTGATAGAATTGTGTAAAACACTCGAGATCAGGAGTTCAAGAGGTGACAAAAAGCTTAAATTCAATGGAAAATTACAGTTTTCTGTGTTGGCATTCCTGCTCCATGACCAGCCTTGGTCTCTATCCGGCCAATGATCGGATTGGTTTGAGGACTGTTATCCAAACTTGGGCAAAGGACATACTGCAGAGTATGAAATATTTGCACAAGAGTATGAGAGATACATACGCATGTACAACATATGCAAAAGATCCAAAAAAATATTCGCACCAAGAAAAAACAAACAATATTCACAACAGAAGCAAGCATCTTTTAAAGCAGTTCAATCATAAAAAAGCAATTCGTTTTACACAAGATTCTTTTTGGCTGCAACTTATTTTTGTTCAAGTGGATTAATCATAGTAACCAAGTTTGTATACAGGATCAATTTGATAAACATAAATTTCAAAAAAAAAAAATCGAAAAGAAAACAGGGAAAAATCAAGAAAAAAACGTGAGGACAGCTCCGGCTTGAGAACGGTACGGAAATTAATACGAAAAAGAATCAAAATACGGGAATAATTCGGATTTCAAACGAAAAAACGGAGGGACTGAATTTCTTGAAGAACCCCTAACTTTTGTGTTAAGGTTTTAAAATATTTGTATTCCCAATATACACGAATTATACGAAAAATCCGAATTATTCACGAATTATACAAAAAATATCGTTTTGATTCGGATAGCGGAAAATCCACGGATTTATTTTAACATACGCGAACTATTCACGGATTTTATTACAATGGATCTAATGTCCATGGCTAATGACAATGTTTTCAAAAGATGGCATGAACTGATAACTACACTCGTTGTTAAGAGTTATGTTATTCACTCTTTCAAAAAAGGGAAAAAAAAAAGAGTTATGTTATTCAATATGAGGTATGAGTCTTGTGACTATGGTAGACACCAGAGGCGTTTGTATCATAGTCCACTGGTGCTTCAACACAAGGAAACCGATACTGGTAAGTGGTTATGAACCGTGGTGTGGTTCTTGTGCAGATCAATAAACAGTTAGCAGCCATCATATAATCACAAAGGAAAACTTACTGCCAAGAACTTCAGCGAATGCAGTGGTACAACTTGATCATCATGGTCAGCGGTCAATATCATAGTAGCTGGGTATTGCAAAGTCTGATCAGGAGACTGTTCCCACGGTCTTTTGACATTATGCAGAGGTGAGTACCTGATGATAAGAACTAAAGAATATGTATCACGGAAACTAAGGCAAAACATAAATTGATGAATAAGATGATTTGTAAGACATGAAAAGAATAATTCCAAGTCTCCAACATATAAGTAATAAACTGGAACTCAAAGAGTAAAAACGAAATACCCAGAAAACACACATAAGCAAACGAGGAACTCAACGCATGAACATTTAAATGCTATGAAGTTTGTATAAATCACGGACCCATAACAAAAGAAATAGTACTAAATTCTCACTATCAACCAACGAAACTCTTTCTCCTTTTTCTGAACAGCCATAATCAGATGTCCATGCATGACCTGGAAATACAAAATCAGAAACCCTTACTGCACAGATCAGAGCATAGAACTACAGGTTCAACTGAAGAAGATAGATCACAAGGTCATAACTCACCAATGGTAAACTTATGGAACCGGAGCATGTCCATCACACCAACATGGCCTAAAGCGCAACCAAACAGATCGGGTCTCTAACACCATTTAACACACAGTTTCAAGTTAGATAAGCTAAAATGAAATGCGAAGATACTAGAAAACACATGGCGGTTGATCATCACAGGAATTACTTGATTAATGCAAGCTCCGACTAATAGTCCACCATTGCTTCCACCTTCAATACACAGCTTCTGAGGCTGGGTGTAACCGGAAGAAACAAGATATTCAGAAACAGAAATAAAGTCATCAAAACAGTTTTGCTTGTTAGCAAGGGAGCCTGCTTTATGCCAATCCTCCCCATATTCTCCACCACCATGGATGTTCGCAATGCAGTTGACAGCACCCAAGTGCTTTAATACAACAATTCGATTGACAGAAAAGGATGGGGTGAGGCTTATGTTGAAACCTCCATATCCATAAAAAAAACAAGGATTAGAACCATCTAAAATAATGTCCTTTCTGGCTACTATGAAGATTGGTATCTTCGTACCATCTTTGCTGGGAACAAAGACCTGGTGGAAGCACACAGGCGAAGATAAGTATGGAAACTGTAACAGATGAATATTCGTTGATATTAAAAGTCATTGTTCCACACGAGTTGAACCAGAAAAGCATTTAGTGATGACAATGACCAAATTCAATCATTGCAAGTCGCAGTTTTCGAGTGCGAAACCAAGGAAAAAAACTGTTAGGCACAGCTAACCCATAAATCGCCAGGCGGATCTTATGATGGAAGCTCAAGACCGGGATTAGTTAAGAACATTGCTTCAGTTAAGGATCAAAACAGAAAGAACTAAGCACAACCACCAAAGTTAGCATTTTCCTCTAGGATTGTGGCATGATCAGAGTTCAAAGGAGAGATACTCATGGAAAAGTGCTGTGCACTTGGAAAGCAAAGTGTGGATTGTCTCCTGATTAAAAAAAAAACTGGGAGTAAATGCTTACCTGATCAACAAAAAAATGGGAACGATCAAATTTTGGAACAACAGTTTCGCGAAATATCTTCAAATCAGGAACCTCGTCTTTCAAGTCGAACTGATATATAATGCCAGGGGATAGGAAGCTCGTAAACTTGAAGAATACCACACTGTCTTTTCTCCGGGAAGAAACATCATCAACCGTTCCAATGCCAATAGGTAATTCATGAAGAAAAGAACCAGTTTCCAAGTCTCTATTTTGTACCACACACTTCACATCGCTTAGATAGTTCACAAGGAGCTGATTATTATTAACAGCACATGCAGATTCCAGAACATCCTTGTCAGATTCTGGAATAACATCCGTCCACACATTTGGCTCCCTGAGATCAACTCGTACCACCTTATATCTCGGAGCATCCTTGTTAGTTATGAAGGTAAACACTGTATCGTCACTTACAATGGCATGATAACTTGCTTCAAATTTGTCAACGAGTTTCTCAAAAGGCAGCAAGCCATTTTTACTGTGAAACCCCTCAAGCCCATCAGGAAGAGCAGACAAGTTCAAGAAGCGAACTTTATTCTTTACGTCACAGCCCTCAGCAGTATACATAAGAAGATACTGAAGCATCATGCACAAATGAAAGTTAGAAAAAGAAATAGATTCCTAAATTCTTTGTCTGAGGTACTCTAAAATAAACAATTACCTTTCCATCATCTGTAACATCAGCACCAAAAGAATGTGTTTCGGTTCCTGCATCAGATATCTGCCCTTCGCTGCCACGAGCACAACAACAAATTACAAGCAAAGACAAAAAATGTCAAAACATCATAATCACCATTAGAACTCATAGATTAAAAGAAAAGATCAATCGCACACCACTTTAGCTACAAAAACTCCATCCCTTGGGGAAAAACTTTTTAACAAAAAGAAAAAATAATCTGCTGCCTCAAAGTGCAAGTGTCATTTGCGTTATATGATTCCACAGTTCGTAAACATCATATTTACTTACTTGGGAGGTGGAAAGCGGTTGTAGAAGAATCCTTTGCTATCATGCGTCCATGTAATACCACTAAATTTTGACCTGCCAGCATTATGAAATGCACCTTAATCCACTCATACGATATTCAAAAGCAGACTTCAACAGAGAAAAACATGTCTATATCCCATTAAAAAAAATCAACAGAAGACTAATCAGGGAAGGAAAAATAATGATACAAACTATCAAACAATAGAATTTCTAATTTATATATTTATTTATTAAAAAAATAGAATTTCTTATATTGATAGCATAACTTAAGTTAATACAAGAAGATATATCCTGCAAATCCGTAAAAACACCAATACTAACCCAAAGTAAGGTATCAGGCTCAGTTTTCCTGTCCTCTATCCGCATAACTTTGATTGTCACCCAATCGCTGCCACTTTCGCTGAGTCCATATCCCAAATACTTTGCATCTTCACTAACTGAATAGGTGCTCAATGCAACAGTCCCATCCTCACTAAGCACATTCGGATCAAGCGGCACCTGTGCTTCCCCATCTAGACTATCCTGAAAAAAAAAAGGAAGTTGACATTAGCATCCGTAACATATGCAAGCAAGCACATAACTAGAGATAAAAGAAGACAGTCACAGCAAATCTGGCATAAGGCAAGACAAGAAAAGCTTATAAGATAATCCATCTACATTCAACAGGATTTAGAAACTAAAAAAGGATTTCTATCTGCATTTTTCAGCAGATATTTCATATCGTAATGCCTTTCAAGTTAGTTCCAAATCACACAGCAAAATTAAAAGCAGAAGGCAACCAAGATATCGAAATCGAAGTCTAAGCATAAAAGGACACAATCTAAATCCAAAAACAGCCTGCAGCGAAATGACAGAACAAATCATCCATTCCATTCACATCAGAATCACAATCAACTCAGCATCAAACAGAGGCAGAAACCTGAACGTAAAGCATGCTCTGAGCCTGAAGCCCCGTGTTGTGAAAATAAAATTACTTGTTGAAGCGCCAAAACGGTGGATCATATCTCGGATAATCGAACAGCTCCGTCAAGTTCTTCTTCGACTTCTCCATCGTCTCACACTGTGCCAACACCGATTCCGTCAACTTCACTTGCTTCTCCACGAACTCCTTCCGTCTCTTCTGAATCCGGATCCTCAAGCCTAACAAAAATATCACCACATCACATCACAGTCTCTATCAACTCCAAAACCCTAACCGATCAATCTCACTCGAGATGAATCAGAAATTGAGATATATTACCATCGATACGGATCCGAGACGAGGACGCCGTGGTAGTCGTCCCCACAACGGACTCGTCTCGCCGGAGATGCGGATACTGCAGGCGAGTTCCGCCGGCGGCGGCGGCGGAGAGAGAGCTCATCGTTGATTTAACCACAACGGAGTCCCTTGCACTGACCTTAGCCATCCACCCAACTCATTCAACCCAGACCACAAGTCTCTTCTTCGATCCCACTTCAAGAGTAACACCCTCTTCAACATACCCTTGAGAGTAAGAACACATGAAGAAGAGATGATCTTTGCTCTCCCTCCCATCACTACAGAATTCACACTTCTCATTAATCACCATATCTCTACGCACAAGGGCATCTTTGGTCTTCACAATCTATTCTTTATGGTCAGTCATAAGATAATGCTATATCGAGGACGAATAGCACTGTTTCATAAGAGTTTTCAATAAAAGTTGTCCTTGAGCTTTAAGAACACATAAAAAAAGTATTTGTTATTAAAATATAAATTATATATTTTTATAACATATTTAATAGTCTGAGATATTTTTAAATTGTCCAATTATTTAATTTTTTTAACAATTTTTTTAAATTGTCCAATTATTCGCAACACATCGAATCAAGGTCGTTGGTCTTTTCAACCTCATTTCATGTGATCCACTTTCCCATCCACCATCAAAATCGTCCCGTCGAGCTCACAAACCCCACCCATGGCCGATCATCATCGTTCCTGGTCCGATCTCCCACCAGATCTCCTCCATACCATCTCCACACACCTCGCCCTCTTTTCCGACCACATCCGCCTCCGCGCAGTCTGCCGCCACTTCCGCCTCTCGATCCCCGCCGCTCCCCTTCGCCTCCCTCCTCAGCTCCCCTGGCTCATGCTCCCTCACAGCTCCGATCGCCGCCGCTGTTGTTTTTATGATCTGGTGAAGGAGAAGGTGCATTTTATTGAGGTCGTCGGGATCTCGGCGCCGAGGAGGGTTTGTTGTGAGTCGCATGGGTGGTTGGTTGTGTTTAGTGAGTCGCCGGAGGTGTTTTGTTTTAATCCCTTGACGAAATCCAAGGTAGTGTAGCCGTATTTTCAAACAAAATCGATTTCACACACAATCGTTATCAATCCTAACATTTTTGTTGTTATTGGTTCTGGTTTTCACGTTGGGGGTGTTTGGTATGTATCAATAAAGAAAACAAAAAACATTACATATTTTTTTATAAAGATCAAACGGAAAATAGAAAATGAAAACTATGAAGAAATCAATATCATACCGTTTTTAATGATTATATGTGAGAACCAAAATAAATAACAAAAATAAAAATTAGTTATCAAAATAAAAGAAAAACTTTCTAAAAACTCTTTTTCTTTTGTAAAGCCAATGATGTGGTTAGTTGAAACTGAAGACAGATATAGAAATTGCACAAGTAATTGCTCTAACACTCATTTTTTGTTTGAGAAATGTCTTTTGTGCACTCTCTTGAAAATTCTCGTTGTCCAAATATTGTTTTTTCACAAGTCCCATAGTTTTTTTTTATGATAATTAGTGGGGGTACAAATTAGCTCCGTAAACTCGACTAGGCTCGTGTTAGGCTTGTTAAAAACATCGTTTAAACTCGTTCAATTGTTAAACGAATTGATTATTGATCATGGATTCCCCTAGCAAAAAAGAGGTAGAGTATGCAAAAGAGAAGTGTCCTACCGTGGATTTCTTTTGTCTACAAAATGAGCTTGGAAATTGAGAAGTTTGCTGTTACGTATCAATTTTAGCGTGGAAATAGCAGTCTTCATATCAACATTACCTCGTGTATATTACTTTGAGCTTGAAACGTCTTGGTATCTACAGGTATATCTCCCGCCACTCTCTGCATTCCCACATGTAATCGATTTCAGTTTCAATAATGTGGGGAGAGAGTACAGGTGTCAGAGATGGATGGGATTTAAACCTAGTTGGGACTTGAAGCATATGAGGGATCACTTCGTCAAGAAAGTCGTGTTGTCTTCATCCCCTGATGGACAGGATGATTGGTTTGCTGTCGCGATCATGTGTTATACAGGCGAGATGGTGTATTGTGATGGGAAGGATGGTGAGTCTTGGAAGTTGGTTGATGCACGATTGTTTTCGTGTGTGGAAGGGTTCTTTTCGTGCGAGGATGTTATTTACGATAAGGGCTTGTTCTATGGGGTGGATAAGCGTGGGTGGATCGCAATGCTTGACCTGAGGAATCATGGTGAGGGAGCTGTGGTTCAGTTGAAGGTGGTGGAAATACCAGAGTCGTTTGGTGGTGATGTGGTTTACTTGGTGAAGTTGAAGGATGACCTTTTGATGGTGAGTAGAATATTGGATGCTCAGTGTGAATTAGATGGTACTATGTTTCATAAGACGATAAGGTTTGAAGTTTATAAGCTTGACTGGAGTTTGCTGAGGTGGGACGTGGTGAAGGAACTAGGGGATTACGCGTTGTTCTTGGGGCAGAACTCGTCTTTATCGCTCTCGGCCTCTCTTTATGGCGGTTGTAGAGAGAATTGTATATACTTTACGGATGATCTTTCGGAGAATACGAGTAATGGTGATTGGAGATATCATGACATGGGTGTCTTCAATCTGAAAAACCGTAGGATTAAACCATTAGTTAGTTACTGGGAGAATTCAGAATGTACTCCTATGTGGGTTACTCCAAATCCCTGCTTGGGTGATCCATTTTGATTAGGTCAGTATTTGAATGTAGTAACATTTGTTTATAAAAGCAAAGCGGCCAATGGCAATGCATTTGGGAGCTTTTATTTTTATGTGATAAATGTTCTGTGCATGTTCCTTTGTGATTTGTACTAATAGTTTGTGATGTGTTGTCCTGTTGTCTTCTTAACTAAGCATCTTGTGTTATCCCCTTGCTTTTGCGGTGATGTTTGTTTGTAGTTTTGCAACTTTCGCCTCGACACAAAGCCGTCGATCGTATGCACCTCTTTTAGATATGGACTACATAGGCCAGATCTCGATAGGATATGCACCTTTTTCTAATGCATCTACGCCATTCATGCTGTTCTTGTTGCTGAAGTTATGTTCTGCACCTTATTTTAGTCACACAGATGATAATCCACATTATCGCGGCATGATTTTGCAGCGATATACTTATTATGTATCCATTCAGAATCGCGTTCAGAAACACCCCTATGCAGGATGCTTATAACTTACCCACATTTTCGATTTACCCGAGGCTTTCCCTGATGCACATGATCTCTATATAATTGATCTCAATCTGATCTACTTCCCGACCTTCCATGAGTAGCACACGTATACGTTTTTATCCTAGGGAGTTTCGATGGATCACTATCAATTGGCAGAGCTGAAAGGAGATTCAGAGCTCAACAAGTACATCTTCTCTTAACAACAAACAATAGACAAACTGGATAACACAAAGACGCATCAGAGTCTTGAATTCATTTTTCTTAATAAATGACAAGAAAAATTTAACTTTTCAATGCTCCCTTGTTCGAGTTCCTTCATCTGATGTTCCTCAGAAGTACATGTCAATAAAAAGGCTACAATCTGGTGTAGGAGACATAATTTTTCTGTGCATTCACTTCTGTGAGTGATAACAAAAACTTACCAAGGACGCTCGTTTTCGGTCGTCTGCATCCACTAAATCAGAAATGAGCAAGTCGAATCACATACTAACAGAGAGAGAGCAATAACACCACTAATCAATTTGCTAATTCCCCCTTAATCGCCTTCCTTGAACTAATTTCTTCTCCGTCCTGAGGATGATACCCATCTTCTGTCACTAGGATGCAGCAAACCTAGACATTTTCCTTCAAAACTAGTTTAAGCCTCCGGCTCCCTGTCGACAACACGGGCACCAAAAAACCAAAGCCTTTCTTCCATTACAGAGGTTGACATCGGGTTCCCTTCCAAGAAAAGCAAAATTATATTAAAGCCAATTGCTTTCGATATATTTTCAACAGAAAACAAAACATATTTGGCAATCCATGCAAATTGCCAAGAAAATGAAGTTGGAAGAAATTGTGGCTACAATCTATACAGATAAAAGTAGTAAACATCGTACGATGGCAAAATATATTTATGACGATAGAGTCCATTGAAGCTGTTGCTTATGGCTGAGACAGATTTATTACCATGTTTCTAACAAGATAACTCGTTCTTGTAGAGCAAATAGTATCAAAACATATTACAAGTTTACATAAACAAGTAGATATTCAGACTGTCAGCAACCTCATCATCTATTTACCGCAAATCTGGCTTTTAACACATTATATGGATAAAACGACATTATTCTCCTCTATCCTCATACTTCAAATGTTCAAATTGACTTAACCATGACTCACTACCTTGACTTTCATTGGTACAAAACTGATTATTGCTTTTAGAAAGGAAAAAATCAATTCAGGAAAAACACACTTCGACAAGGAGAGTAGACCAATATTTTCTTTTTCATTCAAATTGGGGAAAAGGATTCTCAACGAGTTCTATGCTCAATTGCCTCTTTTTTCCCTATAAATAGACCAACTCCTCATAATCCCAAGGCACCAACGGTTAATATCTTCTTAAACGGTTAAACCTCAAAAAACCAACAAATAGAATAGTAATAACAATCATAATAATGGCAAGCTCAGGGCTGCTTACTAGGTTGGCAAGCTTGCTGATCATCTGCGTGATGGTGGCTTCGCCACGTGCAACCAAGTGGTTGAGAGCTTGCTACCTTGCCTCAGCTACCTGAGAGCCGGTGGGGTTGTGTCGGGTAGCTGCTGCAACGGTGTAAAGTACATCGTGTCGAGGCAAACAGCCGATAAAAGAATTGCCTGTGGGTGTGCCAAGCAGGTCCTTATTCCCTTTGGCGTCAACTTTGGCTATGCTAACTTGCTTCCTTGTAAGTGCGGTGTCAGCTTTGGCTACACGATTAGCTCCAACTTGGACTGCTCAAGGTAATTCACATGATATGAACTTCCTCTCACACATATATTACCAAGAATGATGTATGGTTGCATCCATGATTTGATCACCGAAGGTGCTCCAGACTGCAACAAAAACTAATGAGCAAACCGATAAACGGGATAAAACTATCGAAGATATGCTAGGACAAAACTATCTAGAAATTCAGTAAAATGGTTTATGCTTAATAAATATAAAAAGCAAAGCTAACTATGATCCTCGAACAAGAGGACACAGGTTTTTTTCTTCTATATCATGCTGACACTGACCATAGTTCTGGTTTTTGCAATCTCAATGAATGAATTTCAGGATCAACTGAAGTACTTGAAGACAGACGAAAACATGTATAATATGCTATTCCAAGAGAAATGTGCAATAAGATGGCTGCCACGGCGGATCTGCCAAGGGGCTCAGCCACCTGAAAGTGAAGAACCTCGACGATTCTCCGGCTGTCTACACTATCAATTAATGTTGTGTCCTTTTGTAGTAGTTAAAGAAAGGAAGAAGATGAAGCTACTAGCTAGTATTGCAGTAGCTCTGACTTCTTCTCGTGTGTGCTTGTGATGCGTAAACTACTGTGAACCGAGACTGGTTGTTACTTTTCAAGTATATTCAGATGACAATAAATGCTCCCTACGCTATTTGCCATATATCTCCTAGCCAACGGCTTTATCAAACTCCGCCATATGGTACAAGACCTATCATCAAAATATTTACAAACAACAAAAGGACCATCTTCGGACCATGGCTTCAGTTAGTAGTAATATTAAGACCCAAACTTGATCTGTTTAGTCATATATGTTCTAATACCATATTGAGGAACCAGTCTATTAAAAGCTTAAAACGTATTATATTGGATCTGATAAAAAGTAGTATATTGATGAATGATGATTGCTGAAAGACTTCAAATCAGCCAACAAGATCAAATTTTATCAGCATGTTTCTCAAAGGAAATCCCGAAGGATTTTCCTTTGGTCAACAGAATAATGCGTAAACTCGGAAGACCTTTTAAACCAACTTTCGCTGACGGGCTCACCACCACAAAGTAGCTCCGCACTCAACAGGTTTTGATCCCTTGATCTCTTCTCTTCTTGGAAGAGTTGGCTGAGCGACTTACCATATGGGGTGGGGATGATCACCAATTTTATCAGCATGTTTCACTAGACTAAGCCCATAAAAGTATAGAATGCATTAGCAGCAATATCTATGACGCTTTCAAGGTAGACAGACTGAATTTGTACCTGGGCAGTGTGGCCGTGGTCGTGACCAGACCTGAACTCCTATGAACATGATAAGCTCATAGTCAGCTAGAAAGTAATGCAACTGCGGCCATTTCAGCACGGGGCTTCACCAATTCACAATTTGTCAGGCCCTTACCAAGATACCACATCAATATCCGGGGCGAGAGGAACAACAGTCACCAGTAGTCACCAGTAGTCACCACAAGAACATACGCCGTCCGCAAAATGATGGAACCTCTTTGTATCTCGGATTATGATCTTTCGACTCTCAGTGAGTGAGACAAGCTTAGCCATCGTGTGGCAGTCACCACAGATCCTGAGGTTCTTTATGATAGTGATAGGCATGCTGGGGCTCGTTACAAGCAGTCCGAAAGCAATAGCCAACTTCTCACTGTGCTTATTGATCATTTCCTCCTTCACGTCCTCAGCAACATCATGCAAGACAAACTCTGTCCTTCGCACAAACCCAGCCTCCTTGAGCTTTCCCATCATCTCTTCTAGCTTAGTGTATATCCTAGGAGACTCTGGATGGGACTGATCACCCACCAGAAAACGGTGAACTGTGTTCCCATGTTCGATCAAGCTCCATCCTGGATTCGGGGTTAGACCCTTTACTTTCATCAAGGACCTGGTCCTGGAAGCATCAGTCCATTGACCAGAGGCGGAGTATATGTTTGATAGCATGACATAGTTCCTATGGTCAGAAGAATCTAAAGCAAACAGGTTCTCGGCCGCTACTTTTCCTAGTTCTGTGTTCTTGTGAATCCTGCAAGCGGCAAGAAGAGCCCCCCAAACACCGGCATTTGGTTCCATAGGCATTGTCTTAATCAAACTATAAGCTCCCTCCACATCCCCTGATCGACCTAATAGATCAACCATACACGAATAGTGATCCATACGTGGTTCAATTCCATAGATGTTTGACATGTAGTTGAAGTACTCTTGTCCTGCGTCGAGAAGCCCAGAGTGGCTACAAGCACTCAACAAATGAGTGAAGGTAACATGGTCTGCCCTTACACCATCCTTCACCATTGATTCAAACAGATGAATCGCTTCCTTCCCACGCCCGTGCACAGCATATGCTGCAAGCATAGCAGTCCAAGCCACACTATCTCGCACACTCATCTCCCCCAAAACCTCCTTCCCCTCATCTAACCTCCCTGATCTCGCATATGCTGTCAGCACCGAAGTCATAACCAACACATCAGCCCCGAACCCCGACTTCAAAACACAACCATGAACCATCTCCACTTGTTTCGCAATCCCCATCTCAATCACTCCTTGACATACACTAACCATCGTCGCCTGATCAGGCCTCACGCCCGCCTCCCTCATCCCCCCAAAAACCCTCATCACATCACCCGACATCCCGTTCCTCGCATACATTATCAAAATCGAATTCCACGAAACCACATTCTTCGTCTCCATACTCTTTATCACCCTAACCGCCCCCGTTACATCCCCAAACCTCCCATACATTGCAATCAAAGCATTCCCAACCCTAACCACCCCAAACCACCCACATTTCACCACAACCCCATGAACAAACCACCCCGCTTCAACCGCCCCGGCATTCCCACAGCAACCAACAACAGAAACGATTGTGACGTCGTTCGGCTCCAACCCGGCCTCGTCCCTCACTCTCCTCATCAAATCCAAGCAAACCCCGACACACCCTTTTCGCGAAAACGAGGTTATGGCGTTGTTCCAGGAGGGAAGGTCCTTAAGGGGAATTTCGTCGAACAGGTTGCGTGCATCGGAGAAGCGGGATAATTCGAGGTAATGAAAGACGATGCGGTCGGCGATGAGCAGGTGGGATTTGATGAGGTGGGCGTGGAGGTATCGGAGCGTGGGGAGGGATTGAGGGAGGGTGAGGAGGGTTGAGATTGCACGTTTCATGAAACATTGATTGAGGTTTGGGTGATGAGACTGTGAAGCGGGTGATGGAGTAGTTGGTTTATTTTGCTTTTTTTAGACTTGAACATCTTGAATCCCTAGTCTTGTGGATGAAAAAAGGAAAAGAATAAAAGAAGCCTTTTGTTTGATGCAAGGTTAGTGTTCATATCGCTTGCATCAGTAAAAAAATAATAATTCAGAACTATAAATTGCCACACAAAAAAATGAACACCTCAATGGAGTAGACATCGCACTCCATGAGGTGAACTAGAGAGGCAACACAACCAGTCTCTCCTCACCACTATTCAACTGAGGTCGAGATCTAGGAAGAACTACCACAATCAACCTACAAGATGTCTAATTCAGTGAAAAACGTTTGGAGCAAATGACAGTAATGTATGAAAGGGCTCCGGACGGCTTGGTGACATTTGTGAGTTCTTGCCTGTAGAGTTGCTTTCTTCAACATAGTTCTAGAATTGCATTCAATCTCTGGCGCTGATCATGTCTCGGATGTATCATCATGTTGATTGAGTCAAATCAGCACCCTTGATCAATCACGCAGGAGACCTATGTTGATAAGCCAAGAAATCCCATTCAGTGCAGTGAGACACCAGCAATCGACCCAGTTCGAGTAGCAGTGCAGCCACTTCAGTCAAGCTCAGTTGCAAGGTCGGATGATGGAACACTTGGGCAAGAAATCTACACTGCCAACAGCCACTGGGACAAGAAAACAACTGACTTAGCAAGACAGAATAATAATCTGTGCATCACTTGCACAAAAATGAGCAAGGCCATTACTGATGGGCAAGTAGACGACACCAATCCGACTCACTGATTCCTAAGATATAGTGAAATCTAATGCACAGAGAAAATCATAAACAACATCATGATTCACTAACCAGGCAAAGGCAGTTCTGTGCAGAAGATAAGGAACATATGACTTCAATGGACAACTTCAATATGCTCAATCAAGCTAGTGAAGATGACTTTGTACCCTGTGGTTCCCCTTTCTACTCGCACCATCTCAGAGGCATACAGCTCTGTGTTTAACCACCTGTAAACTAGAGCATAAGATGCCAAATCGCATGCATTACGAGATTGTTTAAGCACAAGGCAAGATGTTGCTCACCAACTTTTCTTAAACTGTACGAAGCTGACGCAGCACTTCAGAGAAATCAGCTGGCGGAGGGCAAGAGAAGTGCATGTTGTCACCAGTATATGGATGCTTAAACCTGCACTTGAAAATTTCAACACCCCTGCCCTTTTTAAAGGGTGAAAGCTAACAAGCCAACAGAATCTTTCCCCAAAAATAAAAAATAAATATCTAACCCAAGAATCATTGCATGAAGACACTGCCGTTCTATTCCTGAAACTAATTCACCGAGTTGCGCATGACTGCTACTTTGGGTCTTGGGTCTGAGTAGTGACAATGACATGTCTTTCGTCCCTCCATACACCTCATCTCCCAGCAGTGGAATTCCCATATATTTTGCATGTGCACGAATCTAGTAGAAACAAGAAGAAAAGGTAAGCTGAATTCACATAAAATCAACAAGAAACAAAATTATTAGCTTGTGAAGATGGGGGTGGCATCACTAGGGTTCAATTTACATCCTAGATGCCTAATCCTAGTTCTCAAATCCAAATACAGCCCATTGTATGTTGAACCATCAGGGAGCGAGTAGTTGACCACACGAAGTCACAAACTGAAGTAGAAAGTGTATTGCCTGATGAGTGCGCCCGGTTTCCAGTCTCCATTCAACCAAAGCAGAACCACCATTAGCCAGCACTTCGACCACTTTATATCTGCAGGAAAAGATATGGAAAGGAAAAAGCACATATTCAACATGCTAATCTGCAAGGAATCAACTACTCCTATCATTATAGGTCCATCTAAAATGCAACCAAGATATACAATTATATGCATCATGTTCAAATTTCAAAACGTCCACAATGCATGAAGAGAAGATCAATCACCTACTAGCAGCATGCCGTACATTCCGAGATCGATTGGGTCCAGTAACAGCAGTCATACGGAGACGATTGTTAACATCACGACCAATGGGAATTTCAACCCGGCCAGCTGCTGGGGAAGGTACCCCAGATGTGAGACTCAAGTATACTCTAGAAACTGAGTGTTTTTTGAATTGCTGCGACAGATGGGCATGAGAAAGCTCATCCTATTATTAGCATAAACCAAATTAAGATGAATGCTATGCCACAGGCCCACAACAACATTACAGACAATACAAGGCGATGTTGTAAAATTAATTGATGACTAAAAAAACATAAGGTTTGTGGAGTTCACCTTGGCAACCACAAGTAAGCCACTCGTTCCTTTGTCCAATCTGTGAACAATCCCAGGACGGATCGAAGGACCAAATGTTGTCCCCTCAGTTGGCATTTGATGTGCAGGAAATATTTTGAACTCATCATCAATATTGTCATCATCTAAAGCGTCTTCTGCCTCAGAAGCAGCTTCATTATTATAAAATGCAACAGTCGGAAGACTGCAATGATTCAAAATCGCATTCACAAGTGTCCCTCTAGGATTTCCAGGAGCAGGATGAACAACCTAGACATTATACAGGAAAATATTATAGCATCCATGCATGACACACAGTCTATGCACGAGAAAGATCATCATCCGGAGCTACGAATTACCATATGTGCTGGTTTATTAACAACCAATACATGATCATCCTCGTATACAATGTCCAAAGGAATCTCCTCAGGGTCAGCTCTTAAAGGTTGCAACTCAGATATAGTGCACTTAACTAAGTCTCCTATTCTCACCACATGTGAAACCTGCATCAAACCAAGTGTTAAGTTCAGTTTAATTTTGTTAATAAGTAGCAAAAACAATTGCATCATTTCTTTAGTAAGCAAGTGATTATAGACACTAAACACTATACAAAACTCCCAACCAATCAATCTTAGCTCCATCTATTCCAAATACAATAATCAAAGAAGTGTGGCACAATCTGAAATTAGGATACTTCTATCGGCTGCTGTTCACCTTAAAGTATCTAATACAATCCCCAAGTTTGGCATTTGGTAACGCTTTGCCTCTCATATCCATTACCACAAAGATCCTTGAAGTCATTACAATTTACAAGGACTCCTTTCGGTGCACTTCTATGACACCAATCTATCATGTTAAATATTCAGCAATTCACAAATCAAGAACACACATGACGAAATCAAGACCACAAAATATCGTCACATTACTAATTTTCCTCTCATTAACAAACTGTTCCAACGCCTTCAAACTCACTTCAACTTAACATGAATCCAACCATAACAAAACGTGATCTGATTCCCCACGGTAGCAATACCAAACCAAAACGTGATCCGATTAACAAACTGTCCTGAGCTAATCCTTGACTAAACTGTAGAAATATAATGCCTTTCAAATCCTCCTAGCCATTACGCCCCAAACGCCTAATCAAGCATCCAATGCTACAAATACTCATTACATCACAGAACACAACACCATCCTCACTAATTCAACACAAAATCACTCCTCAAAACGCAACCACTCGCGCAACGGAGCATGACTACCTTATCCACAACTCGTCCATTGACTGCCACTAGACCGGCCCTTATACTGGCCTGAACCCTAGCTCTACTGATCCCGAGAATCCTCGACGAGATCCAAGCATCCAATCTAACTTTCCCGGATTTCGTCTCCACCACCGTCTCCTCCAATCGCACGCCGCTGTAATTCAGTCTCTGGTCGCCGGATTCGGACACACCGGCGGCGGAGGTGGAGGAGGACAGGGCTCTGAGGAGGCTGGGGAGGGTGACGTGGAGTCTAGGGTTTGGTGGGAAGTGGTGGAGTGAGAGCGGGGAAATGAGAGCTTGCATTGTTCTTAGTTGAATCGAGCGTTTCTGAAAGGATAGGATGTGCGGAAGTGAACATGGCATTAACAACAGGGAAGAAGAACGTTCTCATCGTATTGACGTGTTTATTAAAAAATAAATAATTAAAATTAAATAATAATAAACGAATGACTAAAATAAAAAAACAATAAAATTTTAATTTTAATTTTTGATTTATATTGTTTAATATTAATCATTTATTCTTTATTAAACACATCATGACATATATTCTCTAAACCGATAACAATATGATTCCCAGCTTTGTTGTGCAATGTTAACTTGAATTAACTGTCTTCGACACAAGCTTTCAATCCTAAGTGTGATATTATTTTCATCTCAAATAAATTATGATTTCATATTTCATGTCAAATTTAATATAATTAAACATCGTTTTTTATAAAAATTATTATGAGATATGAATATTAGATTCATCAATTAATTTTTTTTTTACATTTTAAAAATAAAAATAAAAAATATCAAAATTTTATGAAATAATTTATTTGGAACTCAGAAGAAGAGTTCGATTCCGTGGACCGAAGCTTCACATTACGTAAACCCAACATCTATATCATTCTGATGGACAAGCAACCAATTCTTTCAGATTTGTATCCAACATGGACTCCTCCACTCAAATCCTCAATCTTTTTGGGTCAAAGCCTTCCCCTTCCCAATCCCAGACTCCCACCTCTTAATTCACACACACAGAGCAACCAAAAATCTCATCATCCAAATCAATAAAAATCACCAAACCCATACAAATCATCATCAAACTCCACAAAACGAAATCATCAGCCACAAATCCATGACTACCCACAAATCCGTCATCGTCATCATCTTCTTCAGCACCCTTATCCAGTCATCGGCGGCAGCTACCGACCGCCACGTCATCAGATTCCGATCACCGAATCTCTACCCCGAATCCCTAACCTACGACCCAAAATCCCAGCACTTCATCGTCGGCTCACTCCGTCACCGAACCCTCCACTCGATCACCGACGCCGCCGTCGTCTCCGTCCTCCTCTCCGACTCCTCCCTTCCCCCCAACGCCACCATCCTCGGCCTCGCCGTCGACAACAAACACCGCCGCCTCCTCGCCGCAATCCACTCCCTTCCCCCTCTACAACCCTTCAACGCCCTCGCCGCATATGATCTCACCTCCCTCAAACCGATCTTTATAACCCTCTTAAAGGACGATGAAGATGGGGACGGGGACGATTCTGACGAGGGTGACCGACGATCGAGAGATATAGCGAATGGGGTTGCGGTTGATTTTGATGGGAATGTGTACGTGACGAATGCGGGCAAGGATTTCATCTGGAAGGTGAACGTTGATGGGACTGCGAGGGTGTTTTCGAGATCGAAACTTTTTCGGAAGTTTCCCATTGTCGTTGATGAGTCTGATAAGTATAGTGAGTGTGGATTGAATGGGATTGCTTATGATAGTAAAGGGTACTTGATTGTGGCGCAGTCGAATACAGGGAGGTTGTTCAAGGTGGATGCGGAGGACGGGACGGCGAGGGTTGTGATGGTGAACGAGGTGTTGACGATGGTGGATGACGTGGCGGTTAGGGGGGACGGGGTGGTGGTGGCGGTGTCACCGGTGAAGGGGGTTGCGTGGTTTGTTAAGAGTAGGGATAGTTGGGGGGAGGCAGCGGTGGTTCATAGGGTTGAGCTTGATGGGGAGGGGTTTCCAATGTCTGTGGCGGTTGGGGGTGGTGGGAGGGTTTATGTGTTGTATGGGTATGTTGAGGAGGGCATAGTGGGGAAGGGTGCAGGGAGGGAGTGGTTTCGGATCGAGGAGATTTGGAGGGAGGGTGGGGAGGATGAAATGGTTTGGGTGTTTGTGTTGGTTGGTTTGGGACTGGCTTATTTCCTGTTCTGGCGGTTTCAGATGCGGGAGCTTGTCAAGAACCTTGATAAGAAGAGGACATAAGGTGGTCGTGGTGCAAATGTCGTGTAATATAGTATTGGTTTACTTTGTTGTTATAATCAGTTTGTTGTTAAGTGGATTGATCCTGAACTGGGATGTGGAATGGGATGGAAATAGATCATAGATGTCATTGCAGCAATTACAGTATGATTGATGTTACTTCTGGATGAGTGAGGGTCATAAGGTATGATTTGCTGTTGTTGCCAGTAATATTGAAGCTGAAATGCTGTCAAGAAGGAGCAAGTTCAACACCCTGGATCGAGCGGCCAGGGTAATACTGAAAAGCGTTCTTTGGTATATACTGTTCAGCTTTCTCAACACGAATCACGAGCATGCAAAGAATGTAGAAACTGAATTTTACAGTGGCGGAGCACAGTTTTGTGTTCTTTGATCTTTCAGTAGTCGCTCAACTTTTACAAAGAAAATCCTCCTGCCAGTGATCCACACAGGCGACATCTTCAGTCGTACAGGAATCAGCAGTTTCCTGGTGAGCATCAAAGCTTGATAGGGAAAATCACCTGTCCAGGATCCTTTAGTTTGGTGCAGGTAAAGCCCATTCTTTGCTTCCTCCTTTTGTCGAATTCTCCTTCCTCATCATATCCACAAACTCTTGGTAGTTGATTCTTCCATCCTGCATGCAAAGAATCCAATCAGGTGTATTGCAGTTCATACGTGGTGGGAATTTGAATTACAACGACAAGAGCATATTAAAATTCTAGATTCTTCGTTCGTACGTTATCAGCATCTACATCGTTTATGATTTCATCAATGGTTGCTTCGTCTCCCATTTGATACTGAGTCATTGCCTGCTTCAGTTCATCTCTCGTGATGTACCTGGCATAAAGAAGATTGGTCAAAAACAAAATGTAGCTTTGCGAAGTAGAGTGTTGGCCCGATATCTAGTTTTCTGAATTTTCAATAGGTTTCTGGGATTGAGTCTGTTTGTTGCCCGTTTTAGAGTAAAAAGACATCGATGTTCTTTTGAGTCTTGATGGCGGAGGTATACTAACCCACTGTTATCCTTGTCAAAGTACTGAAAAGCCTTGAACAAGTTATCTTCCTTCTCCAGCCTGTGCCGATGCATGGTCGCGGTGATAAACTCAATGTAATCGATCATCCCACTCTTGTCAACATCAGCCTGCAACGAAGCCAACAACGAGCCTAATTCATTTCATGCCATAGAAGGGAAAACAGAAATATGCAATGGAAATAAGAGCCATGAAGTTCATACAGCATCCATCAGCTGCTTTATTTCTCCTTCACTGATCTTAGATCCCAGCCTTGCCAGCCCTGTTTTGAGTTCTTCCAAAGTGATGGTTCCGCTTCTATCGGTGTCTATGTTGTTGAACATTTCTTTCAGTCCGATTATTTCTTCCTCTGCAAGGTTCTCTGCCAATACCTAGGACCAATCCCCAGCCACGGCGTCAATAATAGGTTTTGAAAGAAGAGATACGAACTTGTAAGGTCTAGATGATAAGAAGTAGAACGGCTGCTTCACATTGCACCAGGAATCACAACGTGCAGCCGACTAACTCGCAGAAACTGAAGTTGATGGATCTCAGATAGACTACCTTGAGAGCAGCCTTCTTCAATTTGTTCATTGCTTTGAATTGCTTCATCCTAATAAGAACAGCACTGTCAATTGGTTTGTCAGATGCTTCACCACCTTCTCTGAGCCAGGGATGTTCTGGTTCATATATTGTATTCGAATCAGATACATCATAAAATCGGTCGCCATGTATTAGTACATCTCCCGTATGCTAAAAGCAAACTGTAAAAAAAATGTGATAACAACACATACCAAGTGCTTTTGCAGCTGTTATCCGTTCTCCAGGGTCCCTTGTTAACATACTTCTGATGAGATCTTTTGCAGAGCTAGATATAGAACGCCAGGGTGAGCTTTCAAGATCAAGCTCGCCCTTCCTGATTTCATCAAATATCCCCTTCTCCGTCTCTGCAAAAATCATTTGACAGTGTTCGGATACAAATAGTAACTTTGGACCTGCAACCAAAATGTTACGCTTTCGGTACATCAAGGTTCCTTCTTACCTGCCCAAAATGGCGGCACGCCACAAAGAAGAATGTACAGGATGACTCCAGCACTCCAGACATCTATCTCTTTCCCATATTGACGGCTCAGGACTTCTGGTGCTACGTAGTATGCACTTCCTACTAGATCCGTGTACACCTTTCCTGTAAAAAACACAAACACAAGAGACCAGGTTCGACACAAGAAGCTCTGATTTGTTTTAGTATCTATCAAAAACTTTCAAAATCACAAAATCCTTTATTGCTTTTGAGTTAAATCTGCTTTCCTTGAGCATTTCATTCTGTAATGATTTCAATCAGCTTTTCCTTGAACAGTCCATTTCGATCCACAGTACGCAAGTGCAACTACTATCTATGAAATGTGTGGCGAATTAATGTTGATGACCAGGTCAAGCGATTTTAACTTAATCCACACAGATCAATATCACGAAGTTTTACATCTTGTCATTGATCCGCGGGTCATGCTCAAGAATCACAGCATCAAAACGCAAGCTGAGCAAATGAAATGATAAACTCTGAAGTATTCGGTTCGACTAGATGAACCAAGATGAAGCACTGACCTTCTTCAATGAAGACTGATAGTCCAAAATCCGTGATCTTCAATGAAGAATAGTCATCCTTGCTCGACAACAGAAAGTTCTCAGGCTTGAGATCCCTATGCATAACCCCCATGAAGTGGCAAACATGTACCACATTCACAATCTGTCTAAATATAACGGCAGCTTCCTGCTCGGAATAACTCCCCTTCTCGACAATCCTATCAAACAGCTCGCCACCGGAACACAACTCCATCACGACGTATAAGGTAGTCTTATCCTCATCAGCGCCCTTGAACTCGACGATATTTGGCTGCCCGCTCAAATGCTGCAGGATCATAACCTCCCTCCTCACATCCTCCATCTCCTTACTCCTCCTAAGCTTCAACTTGGATATCGATTTGCACGCATACTTTAACCCAGTCGATCTCTCCGTACAAAGATACGCTACCCCGAACTGCCCTCTTCCTAGCTCCTCATGCAAATGATAGATCGACTCTATATCGATATATGGTTTATGCAAAACCTCGCCGACTTCGCTGATCTTTGGAAACGAAGGTTGTTTCTGATCATGATCTGACAGAGGCTGGTTTATGGGTATGGTTTGGTACCCGAAGGAATCAGAAGATGACGACGATGACGAGGACGAGGACGAGGAGATGGGGATTTCATGGGTTCTCTTGCAACAGCTGAAGCAACAATTCCCCATTGCTTGCTTTGATGGGTTTGATTGGAATCAAAATGTTGATGTTTTTGGGAATTTATTCAAAGGAGTTTGCTGTTGCCATATGCTTTGTAATTTTGTGGGCAAACTTGAGTTGCTGGATTCTGCTGTGGCTCCATTTGAAGCTTCCAATCAAAAGGGAAACTGAGACAGAGATTGATGGCTACTGTTTACGTTTCAAAGTTCTGCTTTTATGCAAAGTGACCGTTTTGCTTGAAGATTTGTAATCAAATGGAGAGATATTTGGATTGTCTATGTTCAGGGAAGGAAGGAATCATGTTAAAAGAAATGTCTATACATTCAAACGGTTCTTTTTGATTTTATGAATTTCATGTGATTTGTTAATAGATATATGAGATTTTTAAATGATCATAGGAAAACGATTGTCATGATATTTCTCTTTATTGAGCCGTAAACTTTTTCGTAGTAGCTGGAATCATATTGAGGTTTAACGACCTTCATTGACTTATCAGAATAATGAATATAAATTGTCACGTTATGATCAAAAGATAAAGAGCATATGACTCATCGGTTGTCGATGGATCGCACGGACATATGCGCCATTCGAGAATGTTCAACTTGAAGCTGGTTTAATTAATCCACTTGTGATTCATACTTAAAGATGGGAGAAAAGATGAATAGGACTTGATTAGTATGGAACAAAATTTTGGATCAAATGGGGAAGCAAATAAACATAATTAACAAGATGGTGACATGAAATATTAAATTGCACGTAGCTTGCTTTACGTTGAACAGTCAAGCACAAAGGTTTAGCTAACAACCTCACCTCTTGGATGAAAAATCAATGAGAACAAGTTCGTAATTCGCTTATATCTCCGGTATGCTCTTTGTTTACGGTTTTAGTTTTACTGAGAACAGAGTAAAATGTTTGCTTGGTAACAAGCAGAAAAGGAAATTCCCCCTCTCTCATATCTCATGATGCATACTCTCGATCACTCGGATCAACAACATATTGATAATTAAGATCCTTTTATACGATAATAGTATTAGCGCTAAAATACTTTGAGCTTTTGTTATTGATTTTTCGTCTGAGTTTAGGTGTTCATTGTTATTAGTGATGCTGAATACAGAATATCAACTGGTTCAATCTTGACCAAGTCTAACGGATTTACTGCAATCACATGATGGTCATCAAACTAGCTAATTAGCCCAAGACACCAACTGGTTCAACCTGGACCAAGTCTAATGGGCCAGCCCAGGCCCTTTAAGTACCCAGTGGAGACCCAATTAACAGATATCAGCCCAATTGTTCCATTTCAGGTTTTCATCAAAACTTCCCATTCTGGTATCATGTGATCAGGGTTTAACGTTTTCAAGCTCTGCGAAACTAGACGATCACTCGTCATGTATATTGATGTCATCATCCGATTCATTTGGGACCCTAAAATTGGGTATTTATCGCTAATAGCCAATCAAAGAATTCTTAGCTCAAATAGGGCCCATAATTCCATTGCCATCAACAGACTACCATACTAGATATCATAGCTTTCCCTGCCCTCACGTAGTCACATAGATTGTCCCTATACTTGGAAAATCAAGATGATAATATATTATTGGAAAATCAAGATGATAATATATTTTCTCCATCTCAAAAATATTATAACGTTTTTCTCTTTTTGTAATATTCAACACATTATTTGAAAATTTTCTTTATTCATCCAAATAAAAACGATTTAAAATTTTTATTCATCTACGATTATAGTACATGATTTCTATTATCATTAATATTTTATGATATTTTTTCGAAAAATAAAGTTTGATTATGCTGCAACACGGATCAAATCTTCTATCGTCATATATATCTGGTCAAAATAATATAAATTTTTTTTTACGAGGATATCATGTTAGAATATTCGTTAAATTGAGCAAATGAAGTCTATATCTTGACAATGAATAAATAATAAATTTACTAAAATTTGATTATGTTTATCCAATGCTATTATGTTATTTTTCCGACAATGTTGTTTGATTGATAGATAAGATAGTGCCACATCTTTATTTATTTTTTCTTTTTTCTTTTTTATGTTAGGTTTTTTTTATTGGGTTCTCATAAAATGACTTTGTCATTTTGATTGTCAAATTCTCCCTCCGTTACACAACTTTTACAACGGCATGTATTTAACAGTCTAATTTATGACTATCAAATATCATTTTTATAAAATTGTTGTGATTTACTAATCGTAGATTAAATTATTAAATTGAGTCATATTTTTAATATTGTTAAGAATAAGAACGGAACACTTCGAAATATATCATTGTAAATATTATGTGACTTCTTATAAATATGACACAAGAAAGGGCAAATGTTAAGATTTGTCAAAGAAAGTTTGATGCAATGGAGTGATACATTTTGTGATATTTGTCATATTATCCCTGTAGCATATCATTTGGGAATGTAGATAAACGACCACAAATGGAATATATGCATCGTCTTTCTCTAACCCATCCTATTCAACCATACAAAAACAGAAAGCAAGATGAGGGGTGACGGTTTCAACTTCTTCCCCTTTTATCAATTACTTTGACAAATATCATACACATGATATTGAATCCATGTAAATGTTAGTTCACTTATGAACCAGTTTGTATCATTAGGTATGTACGTAAGGTTGTAACGAAACCAACTAATAAATGGGTAGGGTGGACACAATATCCCATTTCTCCTACAATCCCGTAACAACAACTTTGATTATGATTAACACTAAGCAACATATAGCTTGACGATCTTCCTTCTTACACTAAGTGATTTTTCATCATCCAATCATATCAAAAAGAAAAGACAAATTAATACAATAACTCATTATATCTAAGAGAGATAAGATATATTTATTCCGTTTTATATTATAGACCATAATTTTTTATTCGAATTATCCTAAAAAATGTTCAATATATCATATTTAATAATTTTTTTATATAAAAAATACTAAATCAAATCATCATAGTACATCAATAATCTTCTTCCTCATCTTCTCTCTTATAAACCATATTAATACTAAAAATTTTTTTTTTTATTAAATCTCATTAAAATTCAACATATATATAAATTCATATGTCGGATCAAAATAATTCATGTTGTAATACATGGAAATCATCACTAAAACAAGATTGAAAAAAATGATTGTATAGGATGAAGTCGGTTCCTTTTACTTCACGATCATATCTAACGACATAAAATCAAAATTTACCATAAAAAATCATTTCGAGGTTAACCTAGTATCAATAGGACAAAACGAAAAGCATCTTTTGCCTAAGCCTCTCCCGTTTGAGGCAACGATTTCATCCCCTACAAATTCCAAGCGCAAGCACTACCCCTCTCAACTCAATCAATCCCTCCCCAATGGCTGCAGCACCTCTCCTCTTCATCTTCCTTGTTCTCAATCTCAACCTGAACCCATTTGGGTCTCAAGCTCAGTCCCTTGTTCAACCCAAGTTCGATGGGTTCGTGTACGGTGGCAGGACCAGCGATTTCAACCCTGATGCGATCTTGATCGAGGCTTTCTTCGACCCTGTTTGTCCCGATACTCGCGATACCTGGCCTCCTCTTAAACAAGCTCTCGAGTTTTATGGGTCTCGAAGGGTCTCGCTCATCGTTCACACGTTTCCTCTCCCGTTAGTCAATTGATGAAACTTTTGAGTTGCTGAGATTTGGGTTGTGATGTTTGGTGTTTTTTGAGTGTTGGGTTTGTGGGTTTGGGGAGATTGTGGGGAATTTGGTGTTTGAATTTAGGATTGAGTTTGATTATTGTAGTGAGGAACGGAGTAGTTGAACATTCGTGTGAGTTGGTTTGTTAGATAGCTAAAAAAAATGGAGTAAAGTATTTTTATGGATTCATTGATTAGTCTTGAGTTTAAATTGGGTGTTGCACATGTGTGTTGCTCAGGCCTGATTAGATGTCGGAATTTTTGGTTTATAATTTCATTTACTTTGTCTTTGGTTGGATTAAACAGTTAGTATTGAATATCAACATCCGATTATGTGAGGAAGATGAGATAATGTTGTGGTTCTTTGGAATGATTAGGGTTGTGTGCTAGGTCTTGGCTTTGATCACCAAGGGTAGGTTTTGAACTCAAGTAGAAGATGAAGATGTATGAGTAGGGATGATGGTTTATGGGTTCTTTGATGAGATGTTTAGTTTCTTTGTAGGATTCAAATCGTGATATGATATTATTTGTTTTGTTGTGGAAATCGCAGATACCATGACAATTCGTTCATTACATCTCGCACATTACATGTTGTGGATGGTCTGAACTCGTCTGCCACTTATCCGTTATTGGAGTTGTTCTTCAGAGAACAGGTAATTCAGTTGGTTGAGCTGATCATTAAGGTTTCTCTCGGACAGTTATTTGATTTTCTAGTTTGTGTATTTGGATTATGAAGCTGTGAATCCTTTTTGTATAAGGCATGTTTCTTCCAGCATTTGGTACAATGTTATGCTTAATGACACTTCCTGTAAATTTACTCCTGTGCACCTGAAATTAGATACTTTCTGTTACGACTCATGATAAGAAAACTAGAAGAAAGATACCATCACGATGAATTTATCTTGGTTCTTACTAGAGCATAGGTCCATCTCCATCCTCGGGATGTTTTTCATTATACCAGCTCCCAGTTCAAGTGAGAGGGATAGGTATGAGCCTCAAACTGCCTGAAACACCAATGTCAGATTGCCAACACCTGAAGCTAGCAATTTCAGCTCAAAGCATTGCACAATGTGGCATTACCTGCTTCTCTGATTCTTCTTCCTCAACATCCCATCAACCAGCCGGCTACAGACCCTGCCAGCAAATTTTCTATGTTTTGTCTAATGTTTCATCTGATTCTCATATGACTAGTGGTTCTGAAGGTGAGCAGACCTCTATTCAAGTATGTGTCCTTCATTCCCTCATCCCGTCATACGCCTGTTTCAGTACTCTTTCTTGTGCCCATGTAAGTCCAGATTGACGACCATGTCTATGCATATCCTGTTTTGAATGATTTCATACTGTGCAGCTTGGAATTGCACAAGACTTCTTTCTTCTTTAATGAAATCCTGACTCAACATTTGTATGCTTCACAGGAGAAGTTCTACAATCTATATACCAGCAACACGACTAAGATTGATACTGTGAATAGAATCATAGATCTTGTTGCGGACACAGTGGGCCAAAAGTACTACTCTGCAATTAAATCTGGCTTCAGTGATCAACTGACCGACCTGAAAACAAGATTCGCCTTCAAGGTACAGAGTCCTGTCCTCGCTTGCCTTTTGGTTTCTGGTTTGTTGCATTGTCCCGTACAAAACCATGATATTTCGGATTTTTTGTTCGATTTGTATCTCTTGAAATTCGATAATGTTGTGATGATGGTGCAGTACGGTTGTTCAAGAGGCGTATATGGGACCCCTACGTTCATTCTTAATGGCGTTGTTCTTCCTGATGCTGGCTCCCCGGTAGACTATGCTGGTTGGAAAAAACTCATTGATCCACTGGTCGGTTCCAAGAAAGCACAATGATCGTTTTACATTGTATAAGTTATACGTAGGGATATAATCTCACTAAAAAATAATGCTCTTTTACTGTCTTAGTAGTCCATGATGCTTGTAATACCTCTCCTACAGGATTCATAGCATACAAGTAGTTCACACAGAGCATCTATGCAAATGTTGTTCCTCGAGTATGTATCTGTGCTTGATTGGGCAATGAAAGCAAGCAAATGTTTTTCTATCATCCTGATTCCTGCTAAGCCCCAAGACGATTAGAAACTGATCTTGCCTTTAGGAGAATGTTAATCAGACGATATTCACCAACAAAGGTACTCGCGAGGTTCACTGAGTCGATATATCTTGGCAAAGCCGTCACTCGGAGCATACTAGTCGTAACTCTTAAGACGTTCCCTTAAACCTTGTTGTTAATGGGATTATTCTTCCCTACAGACGATATTCATGTCAATATGTCACCTTTTGCATTGATATCCTTATTCACATTTTTATTGCCCGCATCAATCTGACATGACAATCTTAATATCAGACATGCAGCATCGCACAATGGTCATCAAATATCAATTCAACTATCCTAAGAAGGATTAATTTTCAAAGAGTGAAAAATGCAGTTTGGTTAATTTTATTCTAGAACAATCCTTGAAAACATTGACCTTAAAAGGACACTCACAAACTGGTATCACGATACAATCCTCCACACAACCCACACCTTTAAAATCACCTCTGACATCACGGATTATAATAAATTGAGTTAATTCCTTATAAAGACAATTTGATAATCATATTATCCTTTAGATATACACAAATTTTGATTTTTCCTATAAATGCATTAAACATAATCTAACTAATTTTTGTCCTAAAATAAAGATTCTATTTCCTAAAATAAAAATTCTATTTACATTTCAAAACCCTCCTCTTCTCCCCCTTCTCGACGTGTACCCCCCTTCACCGTCCGAGCTATCATTGCCGCCGCCACGCCGTCGTTGAGCTCGTCGTGCCGCCATGTTTGCCCCTCCTTGCTCCGTCGTTGTTGTGCCACCGCTCCGTCACCGTAGCCGCCCCCTCCCCGTAGCCTCTCCTTCCAGTATGCACACCCTTCCTCGTCGACGTCATCATCGTCGTTGATCTCGCCATGCCACCACGTTCTTCTCTTCCCGTTCCGCCGTCGTAGAACTCATGCTTTCATGCTTTATAATTCTTCGCCATCTTCGTCATCAATTATCGTGTTCAAGGTGATGAAACCGTTGGAGACGTTGATGATGATGTCGTGGATGACCTCGTCGGCGTGAAGTGTCGCATTGTGATCACTCCATCCCGATGGTGGTGTCGTTGTTGTTGTGCGTCGATGAGAGCGCACGGGAACGACGGTGTTGTTGTTATTTATACGCCAATGAGATCAGAAGATTGTTGTACGTCTGCTTGGTCGCTCCTGTGGTGTTGCTGTTGCTGTTGTTGTACACCGACAAGAGCGTGCGAGGACGACGATGCTGTTGTTCTAGGTAATTTTCATAAATGCATCAGTTCAAAAACCGTACAACACAAAGCTACAACAATTTGATTCGACTCAAACACGAATCATGTCCTGGACGCATTAGTTCAAAGCCGTATGACATGAAGCGTATAACTAGATATAATTTTCATGTACGGAAGATTGTGACTGATATGAAATCAATTCTCCGATTTTTTTTTTATTTTTTTTTTTGCGGTTTATAATTTTCATGTGGGAGAGATATAGATTAATATCAAATCTTGTGATTTTTTGTTATAAATTCTAAAAGGGCACTTCCAAGGAAAAAAAATTAGGTGACGCATTTAAGGAGAAAAGGTCATAGAAAATACACCTCTAGGTAAATTACGCTAATTTATATATGCGCATAAGAAAATATCGAATTCTTAGCCATAAGTTAGAGAAAATGGCTACTCTTTCATCCCCTAATTCTTGTAACAATTGACCAGATATGAAAATTTATGTGTGTTTAATTTTAATGAAATTTAATGAAGAAAAAATATATTTTTTGTGATAATAAGTGAGATTTAATGTAACAGTTGTGAGAGAATATAATAAGTGTATTTTAACTAAGTTTGATTAATTATATATCTTTTAAAATTAAAAATTTTCAAAATATCAAACGTTAAAAATATTTTAGGACGATTTAAATAAAAAAATATTACATATTTTGTGGAACAAAGAGAATAGCATTTATCATAGAGTAAATCGATATTCACTTCACAAACCCAACATTAACAAACAATACTTTATGACACAAATGTAAGATTATTCTTACGATATGCGGAGTATTAGAGCATTTGCATAATAATCTCTGAACCTTTTCTCTATGCCTTTTATTTTTAATTTTCTTTAATTTTATATTAAATTGATCTTTAAAAATAGAAAATTAGAAAATATTACAATAATACGACAGTTTCGTCGGATTTTTTTCCATATTATAATTTTTATAATTTAACACACATTTCAACATATATATTCAACATTTTTTTAATCTTTTATCACATCATCATTCTATTTTTTGTTTTTTAACTTTTACATAATCAATATTTTACATAGTTCAATACAAGTGCTCACACAACCTTTTTTTTTCTTTTCCAACAGTGACAAATTTAATAAAATAATATTCCTTTCATAATATAAGCAATATTTATTTATTTGGCTGGTTAAAAATACACACACACACACATATATATATTGCGTCTCAATTTAATTACAATATTTTCCTCTTTTATTAATCCCAATATAAATATATTGTTTGTATTATTTTTTTATTTGATAGTGAATTTATATTATAATCAAACTATCTCATCATCTCCTTTCTCCTATTTTCTCATTCCTTTTTCTAAACTCCATTATCATTAAAAAAAATACTATCAAATTTTATAAAAATCGAACACATATATAAAAATTGAGTGTCAGATCAAACAGTTTGAACATAAGAAAAATATTAAAATACTCATCATCTGATATATAGTATAATTATTATTATTTTTATCACAATTGTTACAATAAACTTTACTATCTTGAAAAAAATATATATTCTTTTTTTAAAAAATTAAATTTCATGCAAATTTAATAAACACATAAATTCATATATTATATCATATTATTATCTATATTATAAAATAAAGGGAGTAATCTTTTTTTGTCTTAAAAAAAATCTATAAACATAATCTTGATTTTATGAGTCACACGAAGCCACAAACAAGCCCCAAGTTTGTCGCATCTTGACTTCACGATAATCCAATTAGGGCATCCTCTCATTCCCACTATAAAAGCCAAACTCGCCGGTTCCTTTCAATTTCTTCTAGGGCGTAAAACGACATACGAAGCCGAACAAGAGGGCTCGTTCCCCAAATTTTCTCTCACAGGTCACTCACACGACCAATTCAATCCTCTCTTGATCTCATCGATCTGTTAAATTTGTGATCGGTTATTTGGTTGAATCTGTGAATTGAAGTTGATCGACTGTTTGATTGTGTTGTTGGTGCAGATGGATCGGTACCAGAGGGTGGAGAAGCCGAAGGCGGAGACGCCGATCGACGAGAACGAGATCCGTATCACGAGCCAGGGGAGGATGAGGAGTTACATCACCTATGCGATGACTCTGCTTGAGGTATCGTGTTGATTGTGTCCAGATTCGGTTGAGTTCGGTGTTTGAGAGAGTATTTGTTTGATTCAATGTGTGCTAATTTTGTGTTGTTGTGATTTGGGGTGTATTTTGTATTGTGAGGAGTGTGTTGTGTTAGTTTTGGAGGATTTGGATGTTGTAGAGGTGATTTTGAGGGAGGTGGTGGAATTGCTGGTGTTGATTTTGTCTGTGTATGGTGGATTTGTTCTAGTTTTGTAAATTAGGTATGCGATTAGCCGAATAGGAACGCTGTGGCACGTATCCTGTACTTCGTATATGATAATGAGTTGCTTTGGTGGTTTTGTGGTGCCGATTGCTGAGATTAATTTCTGGTTATGGATTTGTGTTGCATTGACTTTTTTATTGTCTAGATTTTGTGCTATGAAAGTCATGTCTATGTTAGTTTGTGCTATAGGACTAGTGTTGAATTTGTCAATTAGAAACGGGGCAGTGGGGTCATTTTCACCTAGACTAGGTCATTACTTCACAAGTAACATGTTTCGCTCGGCTAGGTCATTCTGACATTGAGCATGGTAGATTATAGAGAGTTCCGGTTAGAAAGAACATTGATGAAAAGTGTATTGTCTTACGTGACTCATGCATGTGATTTACCTTGAGAAATGTTGATTTTTCATACGTGGTGAAATGTGAATTTTGGGGATCTACATGAGCTATCTAATATTGAGAGTTACAATGTGCTTGTTCGGGGGATTATTTGCCTTTCTATAGATCTTGTTTTATATTCTCAATACTGCATGCTTGGGTTCATGCATTTGAATCACCGAGCCTCACCATTTACTTGACTTGTAGGAGAAGGGCTCCGATCAGATCATTTTCAAGGCAATGGGAAGAGCTATAAACAAAACTGTCACCATTGTGGAATTAATTAAGGTTTCATACTGCTGTCTCTTTTTATTGCTTATAAGAGGCTTGGGTGCTTCACTGTTGGTACTGATTGTAATCCGAACCATATGCTGGATTGCAGAGGAGGATTGTTGGTCTTCATCAGATAACCTCAATTGCATCCACTGACATTACGGACACATGGGAACCCTTGGAAGAAGGCCTGCTTCCGTAAGTCATTTCGCTTTGGTTCTTAGAAGCAAGCAAGTCATGTTGGACTTTTGCGTAATGTTTATTTGTGAATAGCCATAGTTAGCCTATTTTAGAATATTGCTAATTTTTTGTACCAATCCTGTGCCTCTTTATCTGATTTGGAAGTACCCTGTTGTGACATTTTATGAGTACGTAAGTTTGTACCTCCATAGGGTTTATTTTATTTTCTGTTGTAACTTTGTTGGTTTTTTTTTTTGTTACAGTTTGGAAACAACTAGGCACGTTTCAATGATTACCATTGCCCTCTCGAAGAAGGAGCTGGATACTTCAAACATTGGGTGAGTAAACTGTTCTAATTTTGCCTCTTTGGCATCCTCTACTGCTTTGGCGAATTTCATGAGATGGATGCTCAAACTCTGGTTAGGATTCATGTACCGATTAAAGCGATCTTATGACTAATGTTTCTTGCTAATTTGTTTCTTTCGATGAGCTTGTGGGCTTTTGTTGGTGCATTCATGTATGGTGTCCGTTTTCTCATCAGACATTGATACTGTGATGTAGCTTGCAAGTGAATAATTTGCCAGATCCCTTTTATTCAAACTCCAATGTCCTCCTTGTGTATGAAGTTAGTTTCGGCTATCTATCTGGTTAATAGTTATCAAACTCTTGACTCTTACGAGTCAAGTCGGCAGAAAATAGCGACTCTATGGGTTGACTCTCTCGTGTATGAAACTCACGAGTCTTGGAGGGATTCATCCGAGTTAAGACGAGTCGGGTCAATCTACGAGTCATACGAGTCACTACAGAAGATTGATATGATGAGATCCAACCAAATATTTAGAGATCAAGGAATAAGATTGAAATTAAGTCAGAGAATCATAGACAACCTCAATTTTATCTTGATATGCACAAACTCTAAATCTAGATCTTTATCATCAGCATGCCCGTCTTATCCTTCCGCTATCATCGTTTTTTTTTTTTTTTTTGTGGTAATTGTTTGTTACTCCATATTCTCTTAAGGGATCAAACGTTGATTCTTCATTCTCCCTCTAATTTTTTCATGCTTTCATTCTTGTTGTTATAGTTTGAATGTTGCAAGACTTAGTGGGTTATGCGTTGCTGTTTTAAATAGGTTTTAAAATAAGTGAAATGAGCCTTTTCTATATAAGTTATGGAGGTGTTTATTATTGACTTAAAAGTTCATCAACAAAGAACTCTTAGAAGTCACGTGTCGAGACGAGCCGCGAGTCCGAAAATCTTATATCGAGCCACGTGTCGAGTCACGAGTTAACTATGATCTGGTTTGTGGCTTTATGCTGATCATCTTTATTTAATTTATCTCAATGCTAGGGGTTTATGGGACTTCACGATGTTAAGTTTTTTTTCTACCATTGACTTCACGATGTTAAGTTATCAGCATACGATTCCATCATACGGTTTATGTAGACTGATGGTGGTGGTGTTACATACATGAACATAAATTCAAGTATAACATCCGGCATGTACATGTAAATACTTTATTTCACTTCTTCACTTATTGGTTTTGGCTAGTGAACATAAGCTTATCCATGACTCTCTGTTTTGGCAGCTACCAGCCTCCGCTACCAGCTGATCAAGTGAAAGTTGTAGCAGACTATGATCACGATGGAGGTATATCTGTGCCCTAATATAGCAATATGTCATCGTATATGGATGTATTAATCTTCTTTCTATGGTAGAAATTTGACACATTGGTATATTCCAGAAGACTCACCTAATGCTCGAGGCAGAGCTCGTGGGGGCAGAGGGCGTGGAAGGGGCAGAGGTTCATATGGTAAGACATTAATTTGAATTAATGAATATCTTTCTTTGCACAATAGAGCGTTTGTGCCGATGTTGAAATTGTTCCATAGTACAATTTGTGTACATCAACTTAACAATTTTGGTGTTAACTCGAATAGCTTCTCTACAGCAATGAAGGATTGACTTTGTATTAGATTGCTAAGTGATAAATGTTCTCACTTCTCATGTTATGATGTAAATGAGAAGACTGCAAAGGCATGATATTTAAATATCCATCTCATTGCAGCCAGTGGCTATGTGGCTCCTGAGTATGACGATGGTGGCTGGGATCAGGGCCGAGGATATTATGGAAGGGGAAGAGGCCGTGGGAGAGGTCGTAGTACTCGTGGCCGTGGTAGAGGAGGGTACAATTACTACAATGGCCCTCTGGCTAATGCCCAGGAAGGTGCAGGAGGCTACAGTCGAGGTGCGTATCATGGTCTCTGGGATGGCAGAAAATGTAATGAGTAATTTTAGCGATGTCTCTAGTTGCGACATGTACTGGAAATGACAAATGGTACCATAGTAGATAATTAATTAAGTTGGTACAAAACAAGAACTATGTGCCTTTGAAAGGATGAAAAAGTACTGGAAGGAAAATGACGAGCAGAAAATGCAATCGAGGGAGTTTTAATTATTCTTCCCTGACACTGTATAAAAGGGACTTAACATATCTCCCTTGTGCTGTTAAATGTCGCTGCATGAAGTACTTAGTTAACATGTGTTCACTTGGTTATTACGTGCAGGTCGTGGTCGTGGTAGGGGCCGTGGACGTCCAAGCGGTCCAGCTCAGCCTGTTGACGGGGATGCATAGATTATCCTGCATCTCTGTGGTTAAGAAAATCACGCAATGCCTGCTCCCTTATCTTTGAAATTTTCCATCTACTAACTGAATTCAATATGTTTGTTAGGACTTGGATTGTGTAACAAGGTAGACCTAGGCGAGTTGTTTGAAGAATTGTGATCCTCTTTTCCCATCCCTTTTTATCAGTGAGCAGGGCATTCTTTTATTTGTTTAAATTTGGATGTGTTTTTGTGGTTCATCTCGGGGGTGTGGATCCCCGGCTGTAGGAAAATTACAGCAATTTGCTATATTGTTTTTCAATCATTGGATCTGAGGTGGGACCAACAAAAATAAAAAACAAATTTGATCAATGGATGAGAAACAATACAGCACTTGTGTTGTTGTTTTGCTACAGCCGACAATCCTACTACTCATCTCGGAGATCTGTTTGTGTACCGTGAAGCTTGTGAGTAACTTCTGATCGCTGAGGTGAATGTACTCGCTGGGCTTCTCTAGTTGTGAAGTTCTCTCAAGCAATGGCTTCTGTATAGCAACGGTGACTTGTCTTTATACCATCGTTTGTAGTCGTCATGTGTTCTCTATCCATCGCCCGTCTGACACTCCCAAACCCCAGCTGTCTCTGCTCTCGCCATCACCGATGCCTGGTGTTGCCCTATCGCTGCCTACCGTTGATGTCTCTCCGTCTGCCATTCTCATCTTTGCCATCATTGCCATCGTCCATGGATACCCACTATCATCGTTACCCGTCGTTGCTTTAAAAGGCATAATGTTTGCTTTAAAAGGCATAATGTTGATATCAAACGTCATTGCAAAGTGCTAGTGAATATGTTATGTTTCGTATCACTATCCAAAATTATGAAATTAAAATCGATAACACAGATATGAAATCAATAACGAGAACTAAAATCACTTTCTGAAATAAAAGGTTCTTCTCTCTTTTAAATATTGGCTCACATGAAACAAGAAATACATTCTAAAATCATTTGTTCTGATCTCTGGTGGCAAACTGCTCTCCATTGGAATATATTCCATGGTCGGACAGGTGTGGTAGTGGTAACTTCCGATGCTGCAGTTTTTAGACTTCCTAGTTTCGAGGCCACGGACACTCAGTTTGGGAGAAATTATCACGCTTGTAGTTGATTTTGGGTTTCAAGCGTGCTGTTATTTGAACATCCTCGCAGGAAATGCTTCTAAATCTGCTTATCCGCAACTATCTTCATTACAAATTGTATGATCAAGCAGAGATGCTGAGTGAAAAATGCGTAAAGGTTAAGGAAAGATCAATTTAGCAGGTATGCATGCAACCTTAATTCTTCATAACCATCTTTTTAGTTATTTGTTCATAACTCCAAAGTTGGCTGAAGTTCTGCTCTTGCAAGGAAAGAGCACGTAGCGAGCTTGGTTTTTAGTTGTATTATCATTCGGATCTCCAGGAATATGGATTGACACATTCCTCACTGGTCATTTTTTCTTTCGATATGGGAACAATGTTCGTTCTTGCTCTTAAAGGCATGGCTTTGTTTCACTTTGAAATGTAGAATAATTATTGAGTTCGTTTGTTTTCATTTATCATTGGATGATCTGGGTACTGAGTTCCTAATAACATTTCTTATTAGGACCTTTGTTTTTCAATTTTTTTTCCAGCTTTACTTCTATTGAAGGTTGCTTTGGACTATGGCTGAAAGTGATCAGATTGGTTGGCCTCTGATGCACGACATCCATTACAGGTCTGTAGGCACCACTTCTACGTCGGAAAAATCCTGACAATTCGACTGGAGTATACTGATGCAAAAGAGAACCTTCTTCAAGCAGCTAGCATAGCTCCTGCTGCAGCCCGTGGGTTCCATATTCAGTGTATGAAGTGGACTGTGATAGTGCGACTGCTCCTAGGAGAGATTCCTGATAGAACAATCTTCACAAGAAGGGAAAGACCAATGCTTTGATGCCATACTTTGAGCTTACGAATGTGAGTTTCCGTTCCCTAGTCGGTCACAATTAAGAGCAATCTTCACGCGGAAGGGAATGACCTCACTAACATCTGGGTTTTGTTTTTTTGTTTTTGTTTTTCTTTTATATATATATAATTTTGGTACTCATATGCCACTCCCCTTTTTTGCTCTTTATTTACAGAATGGCCCTATGTGAGTAAATCCTGTGAGTTTCAGCCCTCTCCGATTTGACATGGTACAGATTAGCAATGCATCTCTATTCTTGGTGTTGGATTCTTAGGCTATACGGATTGGTAACTTGGAGAAGTTCGATCGAGTTGCAGCGAGGCATGTTGATACCTTCAATAGGGATCATACTGATAAACTTGTTGTCCGGCTGAAGCTCATCAGCATCTCCTATTCCCGTATCTCGCTGGCTGACATCGCCGCGAAACTGAGATTTTATAATAACCAAGACCTCGAGCACATTATTGCCAAAGCTATCCGACAGGGTGTAATACATGCGAATGGGTGGATGGTGTTGAAGAAGAACGAAGACGTGTGTACTACACCAATGAGCCCCAGGCTGCCTTCTACTCGAGGATAATGATCTGCCTCAATTTGCATAACAAGGCTGTTCGAGCTCTGACTTTTCCGAGGAATCATCATGACGACAGAACATGAAGCAAATTCTGACAACGGCGATAGATGAAAGCGTCGTTGGTGGCTTCCTCCTTCTGAGTGCAAGGGGGTGAATATCTGGTTACACTCCTCGGGCAGTTGAGACATTCAGATGTACTGCAGTTTTCCTGTTTCGAACATATGCCACTCACTGAACTTGCACAGAAACACTTTTATATCTCCGCGTGCATTGTGATTTATATGAACAAGCGGAGCAACTGAGGTCGTCCAAGGTTCCAAACTTTTAAGTCATACATATACCGGCAGCTATACATGTAAATCTTGATTCTTTTTAACCTTTATTAGTTTCGTCTCATTTGAAACTCATAGCACTCAACATAAATGCTTGTTCCTGTGAATTTGGTTTGAACACTAAGGTTCCTAACGAAGTCCGACCAGGAGTAAGAAAGAGCACGAGAGTTGGATGTATGAATTCCTGTTTCTTGGCTGATCATCTTTTTTGTTTCTCATTTTGAATATCATTCGTTTGGGGCGAAATCCTTCCTAGCATATCGTTGAATGTCTTGCTGAAACGAGGGATACTATCCAACAGGCAGAGCTTGAATGAGAGAAAAAACGAGACAACCGCAAGAAAGTGTCATAACTCACAGTTATGACTTACCTGAATGCTTTATCGTTGAATGCTTGTTGTCCGGCTGAAGCACAGGGTCATCAAGACCAGGTTAAGGAACATCAGCGGCTCCTATTCCTGTATCTCGCTCGCTGACATCGCCACGAAACTGGGATTGAATAATAACCAAAACCTTGAGTAAATTGTTGCCAAAGCTATCCGTGATGGTATAATAGATGCAAAATCGGACCATGCGAACGGGTGGATGGTGTCGAGGAAGAACGAAGACGTGTACTACACCAATGAGCCCCAGGCTGCCTTCCACTCCAGGATAATGGCCTGCCTCGACTTGCATAATAAGGCTTTTCAAGCTCTGACGTTTCCCAGGAATCATCACGACGACCGAACAGGAAGCATAGGAGGGTACCCGAATCATTCTGACAGAGATGATGAATGGGAGGATCTTTCGTGGTTTCCCCCTGACCAGTGCGAGGACCTGCCTCAGTATTTCTTGTTCTCGTACTGATACGGCTATGACAGTACTGAGAGACCTGCAGGTGTACATGTAATTTTGACTCTTTATAACCCGCGATTAGGTTTGTCTCACTTTAAGCTCGTGACAAAGTACGCCAGAGTTGGATGCATGATTTCTGTTTCTTTGTTGATCTTCTCTTTGTCTTTCGTTTTGAACGCATTTGTTGGGTCGAATGACTCAAATTCCATGACGGCATATCGTCGAACGTCTAGCTAGAGTCTAGCTAGACGAAGCAAGACGATTCTATAGGCATAGCCTAACCAGGCTAACATGGTACGACATGAATATGCCGTAACTCACAGCAATGGTCGATGACTGACAACGACGATCAAAGCCAAGGCTGGACCAAATCACGTTGAATCACGATCCTATCGTCTTTTTCGTTGTCTATTTTCCCCTTGGTTATCGCATTCTTTTTGGTGTTCCATGTGATGTATCATGAATTTAGATTATGAATGAATGAATGAATCCCTGTTGTTGATTTATACGTTGAAAATGAACCATCTGCTTGGTTTAAACACAGCATTTGCACATTGTCTTTAGGCTTTTGGGCATGTTTGGACCCTTTGGCCTTTGAAGTTGACGTCAAAAGTTTGAGGCAAAAATTGAGCTTGATAAGTTCCCTTGCATACCACCAACGTGGGACATGCTCTTTGAGTCGATGTTTATACATTTGTGGTATTAATTATCAAATGTGCTTCCATTTATTATTGTTAATGCATCCCTAATAGTTGGCACCAGTCGACGAGAGGTGACACTCTACGCGTATCTCCTCTCAATAATGGTCAATCATGTCTCAAACTAATCTATAATGTTTTTTTGGTCGACGTGGATAACCAGTTAATTCATATATACGTGGTGAATGACTGAATGTTGTTGCAATGACCATTGATATGGAGATAATTCATACAGTCATCTGTCACAACTGATTCTCCTACAAAATCATACTAGAATTGACTATCATCAATCGATCAACGTAACGGTTTGTACATCCAGTATTCAATGAAATACACCTTGCATTATATTTCCTTCGATGATGACACCATGTCACGTCCTGGCTCACCACCATCATCTAAATCCAAATCGCTATATCTTATGATCATGTTGGACCATGATTCCATATTCACGCCCTTGGTTTGTTTGTCGTTGTCGTGACCCAACTGCCATAACTTACCATGACTCTGATAGGTTATCATGAACCACTTGTTTGGAAGTCACCAATCTCTCTATCTTTACCCCCCATAAGCATACTTTACGAAGTTCTTCTAAACTCGGTTACAAAGACGATCACACAGCGTTGTCTCTAACCCTATTTCAAAGTCACAAGCGCACCCAACTGGCTAATAATAAGTTAGCTATAGGTTATAACGACAGTGCGTCTATTTACAATTCTAAAAATTTTCAATGGATCCAAAGAATCCGATAGACATATTGACATGACACAAGAAAATACTACGTTGAAAGGATGAGAAGAGACAACAAAGTACTAGTAGTACCCATGGGGTCAAATTGAGCTTAATCTATGCTTGATGATCCAAATGCCCTTCATTAATGGCAACATGTGCAAATTGGGCACATTTTGTTGAGCCTAATTGTGGGAACCAGTTAAGGGCCACAATGGTGAGGTGCCATGTGAGTGGGTTTTGTCTCATAAATCATAATAATACATTTGTAAATTATGATAGAATTATTGTATCTATAAGTTTCTCATAATCTTCCAAGGGGAGGAAATGCATGTGAATCTATTTGAATGTGCCAACGTGGGAGTTATTGAGTTAAACATCAATCAGGATCTTGTGATTCCTTTCCTGAACTCTTTTGTTGGATAATTAATACTTGCATATGAATTATCTTAATGCGAAATTGATTAGGCCGAATCTTATGCCAATCGGATCTTCTGTTACGTAGGATCATAAGCTCAATTCCACAAAAAAGACTTGTATGGTTTGTCGTCATGTACATTGCACACATTTGACTGACGACTCTACATGTCGATAAGCACGGCTGTTAAGTACTGCTAAGAGTCGCAAAATAAAGGCTCGTGTTTGTATCGACTTTCATTGAATAAGCAGAATGAGCGATCAACAACAGAGTTCGTCACCAAGATGCATCCGTCCTTCATAGAGATCCATGAAATTTCGATTTGAGTATGAAATAAAGTGCTAAACTGATGAATTAATGTGTATCCATTTAGTTCTAGTTTATTAGTTTGACTCTGTTTGATAAGAGCCAAGTAATACTTACAAGATCATATATGTTACCACTACATATGATCCCATAATGGAGCTGTATAAGATTGTCTGATTGAGTACTTGCTTATACTTATGATAGAAGCTCCTTGCAGACAGACATCCTGCAACTTGACAGAAACCTGTCAACCATTGGAGTGACAGTGATGACTTCACATTATTCCAGCTTCGTATCAGAGTATAAGCTAAAATTCGTCTAAAAAGAAGGATTTTCTTGAAACTACTAGTATTATTGATTTTGTAGGACGCAAGTTAAAATTTATAATCCATCTTCTTTGATCACATACAATAATCATCTACATTAAAAATTCGAATCTCTACAAAGATCAAAGAAATCCATATTAATTTGTTTTTGATTTGTTTTGGTATTAATACTTTTGCTCTGACAATAGTACTTGCCTTTTTCTTTATCAAGGAAAGCATTATAATCAATTTTCCCAAGAAAGTCCTGTCATTTTTTCTTCCAAAAAGGTTATATAATCAATCAAAAATCAAATACAAATCAGAAAATTATTTGAAATGAAATTATATGCAGGACAAATGGGCAAGTTGGTTTCACCCTGAGCAGAATCCAAAAGGGACATACCATGTGCTTTGTTGCGTTGAGCTGGGCCACTTCCATGCACACCAGCTCCTATATAAATACCAAGCATTTCATGCTTAATGATCATACAATTTGTGCTCTCCTCTCTACTAAACACATAAACACCAAACAAATACACTAATCTTCTTGATTAGTACAATCCTTCTCTTCTCACTTGGGAGATTACTGCAAGAAGAATGGCTAAGTTAGGCACTTTTGAAGTAGCCTTGATCGTCGGATTATGCGCCTTATCGATGAGCTTAACCAATGCCTTTGAAGCTTCGGGGTGGATCAAGGGCCATGCTACCTTCTATGGTGGCAGTGACGCTTCCGGGACTATGGGTAATCATCTAACATCTTTTATACGTGTCCATTTTTACTAATAAAAATTCGCATATATATATTGAAAACCAGTATGTGTGATTATTCTTGTAAATATTAAGCTAATGACTTAAACATGAAAAAACATATCAATATTGTTTTGTTCATGAGAATAAGGATAGGAATTTTCATGTTCATGATCAAGAATTGCATTTTTGAGCAAACAATGAAGAAACTTCAACTAATCAAAGGAAGCTCTGCCATGTGCCATGTTACACAGGAGGAGCTTGTGGCTATGGAGACTTATACTCAACCGGCTATGGCACCGCGACTGCAGCTCTGAGCACTGCATTGTTCAACGATGGAGCTGCGTGTGGCCAATGCTACACGATCAAGTGCGACTTTAACTCGGATCCTCAGTGGTGCAAACGGGGAACGCAAGTGACCATCACCGCGACAAACTTCTGCCCACCAAACTATGCCGAGCCTAACAATGCAGGAGGATGGTGCAACCCACCTCTCCAGCACTTCGACATGGCTCAGCCTTCTTGGGAAAAGATTGGCATCTATCGTGGCGGTATCATCCCCGTCAACTTCCAAAGGTTTGTAACTTTGTATCATTCTGTGTAATTTTAATTCTCCATCCTGTTATCGGTTCCGTAGATATCTGCAAAACGGTTTTCAGTTTCTATTTTCTGATAATCACAGAAACAATCCCCACTGTAATAAAATCTAAGCTGATAAGTTAAGGTTCTGTTACGTGCTACATTTGTACAACTATGTCCTAAGCTGATGGATTATTTGATATGGTGCATCAGAGTTCCATGTGCGAGCAATGGCGGAGTGAGGTTCACGATCAACGGGAGAGACTACTTTCAGCTCGTTCTGATCACCAACGTCGGAGGAGCTGGATCAATTCAATCTGCACAGATCAAGGGGTCGAAAACAGGATGGATCAACATGTCCAGGAATTGGGGAGCTAACTGGCAAGCCAACGGTTACATGGACGGCCAATCTCTATCCTTCAGGCTCACTTCCACTGATGGAACCACCAAACAATTCGACAACATCGCTCCTTCAAGCTGGCGGTTTGGACAGACCTTCACTAGCTCGATTCAGTTTTAACTTCACGGAAAGGACGAAACTTTTAAAAGGAGGAGATTAATTATACTGGTTCGAGGTTATTTTACTTGATCTGCGGAGGCGTGCTCGACGAAACCATCGAGCAGCCCGCTGGCATAGGACATATACATGTACTGATATACACACGATATATATGTTGTTAGGGAAGTTGTGGGTCGACCTGTGATGCATGTCATGAGTTGTATTTGAGGTTTACTGGGCAGAAACTGCTCCTTCAAATACATATATGTTGCCTATACATACGTGTATATGTCCTTTATTCAGTTACGTTGCGGGTGACATGATATGTATATGTCCTTTATTCAGTTACGTTACGTGTGACATATCATGTCACCCGCAATACATACCTTATATTAGTGTGCTTACACTGTCTTTTTCGGTTTCCCCCAATTTCTTTTAGTGCAGTTGAAACCTGAAGCCAACCTGAAACCAAATTGACATACCCCAAATAACAGTATAAAAACGATTGTCGTTAATATCTTTTTTTTTTAAATGTAACATATATACTTAAGAGTTTGTTTGATATTGCTACTTAAAATTATGAAAATCAAAATCGATAACATAAATAAAGAATCGGTAGCGAACATTAAAAATCGCTCTATAAAATAGAAATATTTCTTGTACAGACGATCTTAAATATTGTACTAAAATGAAATAGAAAAAAGAAAAAGAAAACTATTTTTTTGATTTTTTATTTTTATTTAATCCGTTATAGAAACAAAGCCTTCCATTTTTTCAGTCAATGAAACCAGAAAAAAAAAAAGAAAAACAAAACAAAAATAATTAGGCAATATTCATTTTATACATATAAATTTAGATTTATTTCTTTCTTTTTTCTATTCTAACTTTCAACCACTCAATATTTTTCACTCCATCTTTTAAAATTTTTAAACATATAAAAATTTTCAAATATGAAAATATTATAAAAATTTTAGGACGAATTGACTACACAAAAGATACAAAAAGTTTGGGACGAAGGTAATACTCCCATCATTTCAGAATATATACAACATTTATTTTTTTTATATACCATAATAATTATAACAGTACTTTATTTGAATTGTTTTATTCAAAATTTTAAATCATTCATTTTTTTTTATATCGCATCAATTTATTCAATTATAATTTCTTCTTCAATTTTTTTTCTACTTTTTTTTCTCACATAAAATTTAAGAATATAATAATCTTTATATATAAAAATCAAATTGGATGAAAAGTCTAATAGTGAACGGGATGGTGGGAGTATCAAACAGACCATAAGCTTCAGACCAATGGACCTTGAACTTGATGGGAAGCGTACATCACATGCCCACACCTTCCCATGCATCAATCCCATCCATTGATGCACCTGCTTTAATTTCGTACGACATTCCACATGGGCCAATGTAATCGAGCGCACTTCATGGGCCAAGCCGAGTCAGACCATAATTACGAGGGCCCAAGCCCATTATTACACAAAACCGGGCCACATCCCTTGGCCCATGAGCCATGACCCAGAACCCCAAAAAAGGCGGAGACGTCATCGTGATTCGTGAATTCGACCACACAAACAAGATAGAGAAAGTAGAGAGAGATAGCGAGAGAGATTGATGAACGATAGCGATGCCGGCGGGTGAGGGTGTCGGACGATATCCCTAAACCCAGATCCAGATCTGGGTCGGACGATCTGGGTCTTCGCTATCCCATGATTACTTCCACATCAATTCGTTATGATAATACAATGGGAATTGGAATTGTTTGAAGGAATGAGATAGGGATTCGGAATCTGTGTGTTCGATTGAGGTATTTTCGAAGCATGGATATGGTTTTCAGGATCGTGGATATGATTAAAATGTGTTATGTGCAATCTGTGTGATCGATTTACTTGATTCGCCGGATTTGTTTTTTTAAGTACGTGTGAATCAGAATCGACTAGCGACCGGGCTATTCTTCTTCCGGGGATTCCAGAATCCTCTCTAGTGACCGAACCCTCTTCCCATTCATAAGTACTAATTCCTCTCAAGCCAATCTCTCTCTCTATTTGACTTTCTTTTTCCAGTGGGGTGGAGAAGGATCTGTCGGATGTGAGCAGCTTCATCGAGCTTCTCCCGCGCTTAATGGATAAGATCTTCTGTCAATGAGAAATTGCTTCAGTCTGATCTTAGATCGAGCTGATTAGACGAATCGAAATCATACAATGAAAAGAAAATGGATATGGGAATTCACACGAAAGAGAACGAAGAATTCTCTCAACGAAAAAAGTGCTCTCTGAACCGAACGTGAAAGTCGTTTTCCATCAGACGGCTGTTCCCGTAACTCCACTCTCGACTTGGATTATATATCCAGAAAGGTCCGCTCTCGGCCATTCGACGCTCTGCCAATAGGGCTTGACTTCAATCACAGAAGATGGGATGGATGGCAAGATCTTCTGTTCTTCATATTAGCTTTCTCCCGTGTCAGCTCCATCCTCTCTCTATATTTGGCTGTCTTAGCCTTCAACCCCGCACGTCAAAAGATCTCTAGTCCAATAATCGTATGAGACAGCTCGCTGATCTTCTGCCCACTCAATTTTATGCAGCTTTCTTAGCTGCAACTGAAGAGTACAGGTTGGTTCCCGAGAATGGGTTCCATTGATGACCTTGCCGCAACTTATGTTCATCGTTCAATTGTGACGAAAAGGCCCTTCCCCTCGCCAGGGAGATTTCTTTGGTGGGAAAAATGTGTGGTGGGTACGGTCAAATTGTACCACCTGCTTTCCCACTAATCATAAAACAAAGAAGTAGAGTAAGATGACCTGAAGGTGTATTGAAAAAGTGAAGTTTTGATTTGCTTATGGTTTTAAATCAGTATTGGCCAAAGACATTGCTCATTTTGTGAAGGTTTTCATTTACAAATCAGAAGTAGAACTTAGAAGCATCAGAATCGCTAGTCTTATCCTTGCAAGGGTTATTTTCATCACATGTTCATAGATGGTTTGTTATTTGTTCTTTTTGTTTTTTGTTTTTTTTAAAAAAAAAAATCAGGAATGATTTTTCTTTGGTGAATCGAATAGTCCGCATATCTCTTCTTATTATTTAGGTTGTCATGTGCTAGAAGTCGAAGATGGTCACACCCTTCATCTGGTTGTTGGGGACCCTGCTTCAGTGATTCAAATACATTTTCCCATTTCTTTGGTAACTAAATTCCACACTTTCTCCCTCTCTTTTATCTTACATGTGCTAAAGTTAGGATCTTCTCATGTTTGGTGAAAATCTGTGTTTACAATGCTTCAGGAACGCGAGATGGAAATCGGGTATCCTACGGGTGTGAAGCATTTGGCTCATATTGGCTAGGGCGGCCCTGATCACGCTGGTGCACCAAGTTGGGTACGCGTTCTTGTCCATCTGTTTTATAAAACAGACCTTGTTTTGGTGGTTCCATTGTCTTGAGATTCATATAAAATTTATGTAAAGAACGGTTAGTAATTGGAATTGCAAATGAGTGATCACAGCAGTGCACTAAACGTTTTACTTCTACCCATGCATAATGTTTTGCTTACTGCTTGTACAAATTTAATTTGGTTGCAGGTGATTCCGGACGCAGCGAAAACCTTGTCGGAGTTCCTCAACCTCATGATACAGGAAGTTGGCACTAGTATGTTTGTCCTAATTTGATTAGCGTCCAACTTAGCTTGTAGAAGTGGTTATTCTAGATCTGACAGTAATCTGCGTGCGGTGAATCTCGACTTGTTTGTTGATCGAGATTGTAATGTCAACTCTTTATACTTGATTTGACTCGGCTCGATGTTGGTATTTCGTTGGATTTATGACGATTGGGGATTTTTTGTAATCTTGGATTATGTAATTTTAGAGTTTATATACTTGTATTATGTTGTGTTTTTTGTTAGTATTGTATCAATATGTGTATAAACAAGATAAAAGCATAAAACAACCCTTTCAAAAATGAGGAATTTATCATTCTCGTCAATAATGTTTTTCGTCGTAAAGTTTCCGATGACAAAACCACCCGTCGTCGTAAAGTTTCCGACAACTTTCAATTAATCGTCGGAAAAAATTTCCGACAGATTTTTATAATTCGTTGTTAAATTTCCGACGACTTCATGATAATCGTCGAAACGGAATATTAACAGTGGTAGAAAACATCCTTTTCCGACGGCACTTTTGTGACAAGCCCAAAGTTTCTTAAACCACTCCACGATCCACACTTTTTTTTTTTTTTTTTTTTACCATTGACCACGTTCCACACTTTTTTGTAGCCCTTCCTCGCCATTTTCCGCCACAGCTGGAAAGCATTATAGAGAACAATCAGACAAACCGAGCCAAGAGCTAAAGTCATGAGGTGTTTGTGTGCAGGGTGACTGATATGGACAATACACAGAACTGGGGATTCAGAGAAAAGACCCGTTGAAGATCCTCTGCCCATCCACGCCCCTTCATCACCGCATGGAGGACACATCTTTCCGGATGAAAGATGGACTCGAAAAACCCCACCACTGTTTTCATCACCACTTCTTCGTCGCTGGTTGCACGATCTTCACCACTTCTGCAACGATCTCCTCGACAGCACCATCTCTCGGGGCGAACGAACAGCGGTGGAGAGAGTGGGGGCGACGAATGACTCTGGGACCTACGGTGACCAATGAAGTATGTGGGCCAGTGATGGGAAAGGGCATAACGACGATGGTCCCATTGTGATGAAGAGGTGGGGATTTGGATTTTGGGAGTGGAAGCATACATTATTAAATGGGTTTTTCATGACAAATGGAGAATGGACACCGATGATGAAGAAGGGTGTGAGGGTGAGGGATAAAAAAGGTATCGCCGGCAGCCATTTTAGTAAAATCATATTGGGCTGATTGAGGCCAAAAATAAAAAAAGATTTTCTACGGAGGGATCTCTCAAAAAAAAAAAAAGTATTGTAGAGATCAACCCATAAAATATCTTGACGGTTTTTTTATGTGATAATAAATTATTTATTTACGTAACAATTATAATGTACATGACGTTTTTTTGATTGAGAATATTGGTTTTCAATTTTATTTTATTTTCGGAAATTTTTCAGTAGAAAAAGAAAGCTTCCGTGGCAAGACAGGTGATCTTTATCTTCATTATGACCTTTTGCCCTTATAAAAATGAACAATTGACAAAACAATCGGCCTAAGTGTAATAATGATTAAGGTGCTTTGCCAAAGGGATGATTCCTTTTCAATAGTTATTTGTTACTCCTACTAAATATATCCTATTATATTGGAACGTAATTACTAAGTAATGTAAAGATCATAACGGTATTTATAAATGAAAAAGGAAAGCGATAATGTAAGAGGAAAGCATGAGCAAGATATAAAACGAACATCAAACTTAGGCCAAATCGCACGGATTGGAGAACGATCGAATTGGATACGTTGAACGTGATAATTATCTGTAGACTGTTATACGTTACATGTTCTAAAGTTTAGAAACCCAAAACGTTGCATTCCAAGGGGAACTCAAGGTCATGTGACCGGCACACATGATCTTTCAATTATTGCCATGTGATATATTCCTCTTCACGTTTGCCCTCCAACATTTATGATTCTTCACCGCCCTAATAAATTCTCCAGACATTTATGGTTTTTTCCTTTTATGAATCATTCAAGAAAAATATGAAGATGATCAATTTGGTGTTTCACCACCCACAGTACAATCCTTTCTTTTTATGGGTTCTGTTTATTCGTAGGTATTTCGTAACTCCTAAAACGACGTCAAACAATCAAAACAACATAAGTAAAATAATGATACTTCCGTACAAAAAAAAAACAAAAAACAATAATCATCAATAAAATATTATTATTATTATATTATATATAATCAATGAAACATGATTTTTTACATTAAGTATGATCAGAACAATTCACCTTTCACCACTCCTTCCTTTCCTTCTTTATAGCCCCTTGACCATCTGGTTGTCATGAGGTGAAACCTCACACCTGAATCACTTTATTTCACTTTATTGCACTTCTGTCCCCACAAACCCAAAACAGACCCAAAACCTGAAAAAAACATAGGAAGCAAAGGAGAACAGAATCATCACCAAATATGGAAGAATTTTGGGAAGGCTTATCTCTATCTCCAACTTCTTCGCCCTTTTTTCCACCAAATCCAAATCTCATCTCTACCAAACACCACCACACTCCTGATGGAAATGTTGTTCTCCAAGACTTCTTACTCAATGCTGCTTCCAACACCAACTCATTGAACTGTAGGCCTCTACCATGTCGACCGCCCTCGCCACCTGTTACATTCCTCAGCTTGAAGATTGGTGATAATTACCGTCAAGATCACGAGTTGATGGGTTGTGCAGGAAACCCGTCTTCTATGCCTAGCCTCGATTTGCCATCCGAGAGGTACGTACATAGGATTGTCACAATGTTTATATAGGCTTTTTTGACGATGAATCAATTGTCGTAAAAATTCGAACTGATAATAGAATTAGACCCATTAATATATTATCTTTAACACTCTTCTCACGTGAAAGTCCACATTGGTGATAATAAACAGGAAAAGATAAGGATTGAAGAACTCGTGATTTGATGTCACAATCTGCTGTGATGTTATGACGAGGAAGCAATGCTATCAAAAATCCAAACTACTAGTAGAAAGTTGATTAATGTACATCTTAACATCTTTATACCAAAAAGAATAAGTCGAGATTGGATGTTGATCATTTTGGTGCTAGTTATGACAGGAGACATAAACGGTTGATGAAGAACAGAGAATCGGCGGTCAGGTCTCGAGCTCGAAGAGAGGTAATGACCTTTCTTTTCCACTTATTCTGACTTCATGTCGTCAGAATTATATATGTAATTGTATGATTTACATTTGTGTATATTGATTTGCAGGCGTATACATTTGAGTTGGAAAGCGAAAAGGCCAAATTGGTTGAAGAAAATGCAAAGCTTAGAAGAAAAATCCAGTTACAAGAGGTTTTTTTTTGTTTTTTGTGTGTGTGTGTGTGAATAACTCATAATAGATTTAACAATAGGAAAACATTTAGTGGTTTTGAACTTCTGATAAGTCATTGTATCATTTTGGCAGGAGCAGTCACATTTTGTTGGTCCAGCTGATATTCCGAAAAGAGCAAGCTCCGTTTAGGTTACTATTTGATTGTAGTAGACATTCCGTGATCCCTGTATGTTTTGTCGATAGATGTCCCAAAAGGATTAGAAAGAGAATTGTGAACTATGGAGAAACATCGGCTTTTGTCTCTCATCTAAGTTATCACTAACAACAATCTAAAAAACGTTATGAAGTATTCGAGAGACACGTGACGATCGAAGAGTAAGTCTGTTTGTAATTGTTATATAGTTTTGGTTGATTGTATTTGTCAACTTTTATCCTATATCGCAGATTGTAGCTGATACTTGTTTTAAGAGAGATATCGTGTCCCGTTCTTCATTTCCAATCATCAATTCATCTCATTTATCCTATCCTTTCCACGGATAAGGTTCATTGTTCGGGACCCTTGGGAAGGTGCAGGAGCTTTTTATAATTATTTAGAATAGCAAATAATGCTATAGTCTACAGAACCATTGTAGTCCCGGTTTCGAATCCCCAAAAAATGGGACAATTTTTTACGATTCTTTCTCTTTACTACAGAGTACGCCATACAAGTTATAACAGGCCTATTCTGACCTTGGAAGAACTGCTGCGATCATCAGAGTTGTCCTTGGGTAACAGAAAAGAAAGAAGAAACCAAAGGGCAGTATATGAATAACTTATACCAATCTAAGCATCTAACGGTACAATTATATATATATATTATTTCGTTCATTTAAATTATATTTTTATATATATCAATTTTTTATATAAAAATATCAAATTAAACATATTTTATATCGCATTAATCCATCTATAATCATTTCTTTTTTTTTTCTTTTTCTCATTTCTTTATTTCAAACTCACAAGGACAAAATTCATATTTCTTATTGATTCAATATATACATAAATCATCTTGACAGGTCAAATCTTTGTAATTTGAATAAAACGAAAGGAATATCCAATTGTAAAGTTAGATTAGAGAAATGTTAACGCGTAATAATAAGAACCTATCCATTATGATTTTTACAAGCGTGAAATGGAATTGACTCGCCAAAGTATACAACTTTGTTTGGGTCTTATCATGCTTCGAAGAACTATTCACGGTATACACAGCATTGCATTAACTTTTCATGATATTAGCTTTGGAGATCAGCTTTCAGAAACGGCGATTAGCTATAAGAACGACTCGAAGAACTTATTCACTGTCCAAACAGCATTGACATCAACTTCTCATGATATGCGTTTTAGAAATCAGCTTTCAGAATCAATGTGATATACTACAATTTGTTTGGTATAGTTTTTATTTTTGATTATCTGTTTTATTTTTTGACGGATTTCTGTTTTATTTTTGTTTTTTTTGCTTGATTTCATTTATTACATGTTCAAAATCTTCTTTACAAAAAAATCATTTTATATTGTATTTTCACCGTTTTGATCAAAATACCAAACACCACCTGCAACCCCTGCTGATTTTGGTTTTCATCGCACTAGGGTTGAAATCTTTAGGATAAAGATCCGCCAGCCTTGATGACTTGCCAAAATTACTCATAGCAGTGGCAAATATGAAATGGCCAATGAAATCATCCTCCATTCCATGAATCGCTTCCAGGATGGAGATTGTGGGCAAGCCTGGACAGGCCCCTTTCCCCTTTACGAGGGTGGCAATATCACAATCGAACAAACATCCAGAAAGAAAGATTATAGAAGCCAAACAAGACAACCGTGCAAGAACTTTCAAATCCCGTTTAATAGAAACAACACAAACATTGGGACACCACGACAAAAGTCTTCACAAGGCAATATGCAACAACGAGAAAATGGTTCCATAACCTTAGAATCTACAACTACTGACTATACTAAGACGATATGCAGAGTAAGTTCAGCAAAGCATCATAAATTCCAGAAAACACCCAACAGACAGGTCAATCACTCGAAAGCCCACTGGTTCTCCCTCCTGATCTCCTCCTCCTCCTCAGGTGTGAAGTCGTTCTTGATGTTGAACATGGTCCTGATCTCTTCAGGTGTCTTCCCCTTGATCATATCAGCCACAGTCTGGCAAGTGAGGTCCAACAGTCCCTTGATGTTCAGATAATTAGCAGCCTGCGGAAATAAACACCATGGCAACAGGTCAATATATGTTTCATAGTATCTTTTCAGCAAACAACCAACTACAGTTGCAAAACAACAATTTAACAACTCCATCAATGAGATAAGAGCAAGGTGTGACAGAGTTTGGGCTACAAGATAAGTGCAGAAGACTTAGGAATAGAGACTAATCATTAAGTAAAAGAAGAAGAAGAGGAACATGAACAGGAAGATAAACCTTGAAACCACAGATAAAGATTACATTACAAACAATAACACAATGCACTACTGATAATAACAATTTTTTGAGAAGGGAAAAACAAATACCAGGAAAAAAGCAAAAACCATGGGATACAAAAAGAACTTCTTAGATGCAATTTCCAAACAAACATTTATAAACAATGAACTTCTTAGATGTAATATCCAAACTAGCATTTATAAACAATACTTCATAGAAGCTTCTGTATCCAGTGATCTTATTACGCCATCACAAAACAGAAAAAAATTCCAATTCTTTTGAAATTATTACGGCACTTGCTGAGAGGCAAAGTAAATAACTGAATTGTAAAACTCAGATTCATGTCACAGAAAACCAAACAAACATATTAGTCAATCACAATTCAGAGTTGATACTAGATAACATCAGATACAGAAAACAATCAGTTTCACACTTCCAAGTATCATCTAGAAGACCGCAAACAGAACAAATTTAGATAAAGACTTCTTTAGTTCGATGATTGTCAAGCACAATGAATGTCTTCCACATTTATCAACATGTTATGGAAAACAACATCAAGACGTCAACTTGAAAACCAATTGTTCAAGAAGGATAAAAAAAGTTTATGTTGCAAGGAATAGCATAAAAACTGTCATTAATCCTTCACTAATCATCATCATTATTTCTGAATAAAGAACCCACTAAACTTCAACACCCATGCGCACCCATAGAGTCAGCATAGCAATCCTTGGTGAAAAAAAAAGGACACAACAAACGAATCCCAACCAAAGCTATTACCAACAAGCAGAAGATCAGATGCTTAACAAAGATTCTAAACACCTACCAATGCACTAAACAAATAGTTAACCGCCCAAATATTTTCCTGTATGATCTTATCATACATCATCATCAAGACAAACTGCCACACCCACAACCATTAATCAAAACCGAATAATCATGAACCCTAAACAAGTATTGAACCGATCAAATCCGAAACCTTAAAATCAGGAAACCCCATAACAGCATATCCACCGGTGGAAACATTAATCGATATTCGAGCAATCAAAATCCCCACTTGGCCATCCAACCAATCAAACCCTAACCCTAAAAATCAGAAACCCCCAAATCAACACATCAACCCCGAAACCCTAGAAATGGGAAATCCCCACAAACCACAACACAAACAAATCAAACCAAAACTAATCAACCAGAAACCTCCCACTCACCAGAATCAAATCAAACAGAGTATTCTGATCAATCTTCATAAACTCCTGATCCCACTCCTTCAACGCATCCATCACGGCCCTATCATCCCCCTTAGGCGCCGCCTCCACATGCTTCTTGCAATACTCGATCACCTTCGCCAGAATACTCCCGGTCACGTTCGGGAGCGGGATCGCGGTCCCGGTCTCGTCGTCCTCGATCGAGTGCTTGATCGTCTGCGACTCCAATGCTACCGCGATGTCGACGTCGAATTCCTCACCGTCGGAGCTCTTCAGAGTCACCACCTTCTTCTCGGCGGTGTTGTCGTCGGTCGACATGGTGGCAATTGGTGGTTGTGTGGTGGTGATTGTAAACCCTAATCGGAGAAGTTGAGAGGATGTATTTATAGAGGAGTGCCTGTGGGATATGATAGGGTGATCGGACGGTGGAAAACTTTTGGTAACTAATTTATCTTTCTCTTTTCATATTTTGTTTTTGGTTTTATTTCTTTAATTTTGTTGTGTTTTTATTTTATTTTATTTTATTTTTATTTTTATTTTTTTGATGATGTTTGAAATGCTACCAATGTAACAACATATTGACATAGCATGCCAACAAAATACTAAACAACTTAAATGAGAAAACGATAACTAAAAAGTCATAAAAACAACAATATTATTTCAAATATAAAAATAAATGTTTCAAAGATAAAATATCCATTTCAAACCATAAAAATATTATAAAGTCGAAAATAACTACACATCATAACAACTACATATTCATATCATCATCATCATCCGCGAACGGTGAAAGATAAATTCCCTCTTGTAGTGCTAGCAGATATCTTATCATAACGGTGATCATGTACCTCTCATCTCGTAGTCACATGATACGTCAAAATCATGTTGAAGTGATTCGTTAATTTCGCTCCAACCTTTTATAGTTATCGGTCAAGAACTCCCTTTGTCGGTCTATTGAGCGAAAATGAAAACAATGATGACAAGTATCATCTTCATCTTCTTTTTCTTCCACTTCTTCTTCTTGGTTAGGTTGTGCGTTAGAGGTGGCTTGCCAAACCTTGCACATATCTTGGACGCTTTTGAGATAATAACCCGACCTTTTAGAATCATTCACTTGCTTCTTCGTCATAATCCTCGAACGGATGAGCTCTCATGCACTTCAAGGTAATAAGATGAGCTGGAGATCTAGAATCTTGAAAGAGTTTTCTATCTTTTTGTCTTTTACTCGAATCAATTCAAGATACTCAAAAATTTAGAAAATATAATCCCCAAATTTCATAGCATTTTCATGATCTTTAGTACACTTATTAATTTGATAAAAAAAAAGATATATTGATCAATCATTTCTCAATCAACGCATATGAGTAAAATCTCATTACGTGTAGGATTATTTATTTCTTCTTTTTTTTTTTCAATTATCAATCAAATATCCTTGTTTCGTGATCTAATTTTTCACCAATTATTTCCTTCGATCAATAATCCTATATAAAATATAATATTCTCATCTCGCGATCTAATTAATATGAAAAACATAAGCGGCATGGGACGCAAGTAGTTCTGATCGGGACCCACCGTTTTCTTCCGGTGTGGTATTCGTCATACGCACTCGTTTCGTTCCGATGCCCCTCTTCTTTGCTGGCACTTAGTGTTGAAATCCTAGTTTTGTTTGTATTTTAAGCTGATCTAACTAAATTATATGCGATTTTTTCCAAGTATTGTTTTGTCCGAGTTTTAAGCAGATCAAACTAAATTATATGCGGTTTTTTTTTTTTGCCAAACGTGTATACTTTAGAGTGCTGGTTTGCATTCACGGTTGTAAATAGGTTATTGCTTAAGCATTATAGCTATTGACATGGCTGTTTTGTTATTTTCTCTCTGCCTTAATTTGCTTCACAACGATATGATATTTTATTTTATTCAATATGTATTTTAAACAATCTTTCAAAATATGAGTTAAATCAAAAAACTCTTAAATATAAGCATTTTGATTGAAAAATTTAATTATCGCTTTTTTTCAAAAACATAAACATAATGACGGGTTGGACCGTGATCCGAGAGGAACCCTCTCAGGCCTGACCCATAAAAGCCCAGGACCGGGCCGCCATAAGCCCGTGTTTTTTACAACAATACATACGTGAAACAATCCAGCAATCCTCCATCTTTGACGTATGAGTACGCCCTAAGTTAGATTGCAGCACCAACTATGAAGTTCTCGAGTCGAACAGTCATGGAACTTCATCCATGGATGAACTTTTTACCCATGAAGACACGGAGATCCTTTTCATGAAACCATAGTGATACGGGAATTTGATTACAGGCTTTTCCGGGTTATCCCTGGGGCCCATCATCATGCATGGACTTCGTTTGCTTGAGCTCAACAACAGGCCTGAAACTTTGAACATTGGCTGAACTTATGCTCCATTAAACTATGATACTACCACTTAAAATGAAAAGGTGGATGCGATATCTTTAGTCTATGCTACGTTATACATAAGCTGAAAAACAAAACATTCCTGAAGCATATAACATGTCTTCTCGCACAAACCCGCCGAGCCTCACCATCACTTCAACATTGAAATTTGCCATCGACCAGCACAGCAAGACACAGAAGGGCAGAAGGCCATGGTTTATTGCAAGAATAATATGATCTGATGAAGAGAATCGTCCAGACCATCATCTCCGTGCATGAGTCCTGCCAGGTTGATAAAGGTACATGAAGTGCAGACTTACATGCCTTGGCTCTGTGACACAATCGGTATCGCTTTGTTCTCGCCGCGATAGGCAGACACATAGGCGCGCAGTTCAGGATGCTTATTTGCCGTTGACAACTTAAAACATAACAGGTACTAAAATAAACCTGGTATAGGATCCTATCCTCCCATCAAAACACCAACAGGAGGAATTTCAAAGAACAAGCAAAACTAGCCATGTCCACCATTGCCATAATCTCAAGATCAGCTCACACATGAAGTATGCTGCACATTATGTTTGATAACATTCCTCTATAGGGACTCATCAGCATCTTATCCTCAATAGAAAGACCCGGGCATCATAGAACAACGTTAATTCAGAATCAGAACATAGCAGATCCGTTACCCCACATTCTATTTTAGGGACTTCAAATGATGAACCACTCGTGACTCCTCAAACTGTATACACAGAAGCTTTATCATATGACTACGTTCCATCAAACCCACTAAAAAAAAAGGAGTAATCTCATGGTTATTTCATCATCCTCGTTTCAAAAATAGCTTCAGAATGAAACTTTAAACCCCAAACTCCAACAATAACTTTTAGGCCATGTCCTAAAATGCCTCAATGTGCCATGCCCCAAAAAATGACCAATGACAGGTCAAACACAATCAATCAATACAAGGCCCTGTCTCGAGCAACCCAAAAAGAGAGTGGGAGAACCAAGAGAAGCATGAGGCATGAGGAATGAAAATTGAGTTCACGTATATGCATGGGTGAATTAGCTAGTTGTTAGCGGCGGTTCATTTACTCACTCCATACACCACCACCACCACTTTCAACTATGATCACTCATCTCCCCAACCACATCCCCGAGGTTCCCTCCATTCCATTGATCATCTGTATTCTCTAATCTCTATAAATATACACCCATATGAATCAGTTGTTCATCAACAAGCAAAACCCAATACTTGAAATCCACAATGGGAACCAAATTGTTTGCACTCTGCTTAGTGGTGGCTGCGGCGGTGATGGTGGGATGTATGGGGAAGGATCTTGAGCAGGGCAGGCAGGGAGAGTGGGTGGTTGTTGGTGGCGGCGGAGGTGGCGGAGGAGGAGGAGGGTGGAAGAGTTGGAGCTACGGACACTCCTTCGGCAAACCCGACTGTGTCGGAAAAGGAGGCGGTGGTGGCATTGGCGGTGGCGGCGGGATCGGAGGTGATAGTGGTTTTGGTGGGGCTCATGGGAGGAAGCATCACAAATCCAAGCACCACCACGACGGAGGCTTAGGCTCCGGCGGCGGCATTGGAGCCGGCGGCGGAAGCGGAGGTGGAACTGGAGGAGGAGCCATTGGTGGAGGAGGAAAAGGTGCTGGAGGTGGACTAGGAAGCGGCGCAGGTGGTGGTGGAGGTGGATTCGGCGGAGGAGCCGGAGGAGGCGTAGGAGGAGCAGTCGGCGGCGGAGTTGGAGCCGGTGGAGGAATCGGAACAGGCGGTGGATTGGGCTCCGGTGGAGGAATTGGAGGCGGTGGTGGAATTGGAGGCGGTGGTGGAATTGGCGGTGGAGGCGGAGATGCGGGAGGCGACGATGATGGAGGACTAGGAGGAGGAATCGGAAAGGGGATCGGCGGCGGGTTAGGCGGAGGAGTCGGAGGAGGGTTTGGTGGTGGAATTGGAAAAGGAATCGGCGGCGGAGGAGGAGCAGGTGGTGGAGGGATTGCCGGTGGGGTTGGTGGCGGAGGAGGGTTTGGTGGTGGTGTGGGAAAGGGAATAGGTGGTGGCGGTGGGTTTGGGTCCGGTGGAGGGTTTGGTGGCGGGGGCGCTGGTGGTGGAGGGTTTGGGGGCGGCGGAGGTGTTGGTGGTGGGTCTTGATTTGTCGGTGAAAGTCAATGTGGTGTTGATTGGAATTTGGATTTAGAAGGATTTGAGGGACACTAGTCTATCTAAACAGACGTGTTTGCGGTTTAATTAACTGACTAATCAGTAGATTGTTACGGTATTATCATTCTAGTTTTTGTTATTTTTTCTGTTTCAGTTTGATTCGGATCATCTATGTAACTTTATGTACGAGGACATTGAACATGGTTATCTTCAAAACACATTGATATCTCCACGTCATTCTCCATTCGTTACTCCTTTCATTTTAAAAAAATATAATTGATTGATTTGATATGATAATTTATATGTATATATTAATTTTTTAAAAAATTAATTAAATTATTTATTAAATTATATGAATAATAGGAGTGAGAAAAAGATTAAAGAGATAAAGAAATGAGATATGACACTTCAAATAAAATATTAAAAATAAAAGTATTTTGATGTTTTTGTAGGTATCACATTTTCAAATAAAAAGATGTTACAATTTATGTAAAATATTTTTTTTAAAATTTTTTATTGGAACAAATAGAATATTTTTTTGGATCAAAATATCCTATTCTTACCATTAGTCTTGGTTATATAAAGAAATGTCATTTGCCGTAGCAGTAGCCCCAACACCGCTGTTGAATTGTACTTTTTCCTTTTCTTAAACTGCATCTTGTGATTTTTGTGAATTTTATGAATTATAGTTTCTAAGATAAAAAAATAATATAATTCATAATAAAATAAAATTCAGATTATGAAAAAAAAAAAAACATAATTCAACAGCAATCAGAAAGTCCTACATAAAATAATGTCTTGAATTTACAAATCCCGAGAACATTTGAGATAACATAATGTATACTTCGTTTTCTATTTATTTTATTTTCAATTGATTATTTAAATTTTGAGATGCTGAATACACTGATTCGGTCATGTTTTGGTCACTTTATGCTAAAGAGGCCTAATCAGTCCGGTCCAAATCGGTGTGCAAAAAATTGCGTCTTCCAATTCACGTGGCCTAGTTGGACCAACGAATGTCGATATGTGCAAAATCTCGCCGACGAAAAGTTGCGTCTCCCAAATCCCAATTCGGTTTTCACCTCCCTCAAATAACCTTTTTTCTTTCCACCGATAATATAAATTGAACACTCCCAGAGAAAATACCCAAGTACTGCCCCGCTTACAATTTTGGGTTTTGTTAGATACAACGGCTATAAATAATTGAATTCAGAAGCATAAAAGCATAATCTAAAATAAAATTCATCAATTCAAATAATATTTTACTAAAAAAAGAGAAAAAAGAATGTATGCCATGGATAAATGTGTCTAATGAAAAATAAATTGTTGATATTAAACGATTAGAAATGAATGATTAATATTAAAAGATAATATTTTAATTTTAATTCTTCATTTGTGTTATTTTAATCTCAACCGCTCATTTGTTACTAAATATATATATGTCATGATACACTTCCTAAACCATTAAAAAAAAGCTTGAAACATTTTATACTGAAAAATCATAACTTTAACGTGTCAACTCATCAATATAAATATATAATATAAAAATAGGTTGTTTTTTGGTTGGTACGTCATGTGTTAATTCCTATTGGTTTATGTTTGTCAACTTTTTATTGATTCAAATATGTTCATACATGTTCTTGTTCATTTCATGATGAATTAATATTGACCATTAAAAAATTTCATTATTAGTAAGCTTATGAAGAGTTAACCAAATCAAAATGAGTCGAATTAAGTTTTACTATCTAACATTATCAAAGTCATGAAAACAATTATATTGAGTTAATCATAAAAATAAACTACTCCCATATAATGCAAAATTGTTAATGTAGATTTTTTTCTTTGTTGGTAATTTGATTTGTTTCATAATAAATATATAATGTTAAAGTAGAGATTTTTTTTCCCGGGTAATTGGATTCGTTTCATATATCAACGTCTTATTTGATTATTTGATAATAAAATAACATTGTTTCAAAAAGGTTTTCATGGAATACCATGCATATGAAGGGTTGATTCTAGTTATTCATAAAATCAACATATATTTAAATTAACGTATCAAGTTGAGTAATTGAGAGAATTCTATAGTTTCGTTTTCGATCACTCTCCCTAAACACAATTATTATATTCGAAATTCAATATATTAAAAAAATTATTATTTTTGAATCAAAGAACGAAATGATGAATTCAAGACGATGATAACGAACAAACGATGATAACAAGACGACGACGATGTTGAGGGTGAAGAAATTATGGGTGGTGGTAATTGTAGTGACGACGTGTGTAGGAGATAAGATTCGGGAGGAGAGTGGAATTTGAAGAAAATATAAAATTGATATATTAAAAAGTAAATAAATAATGATGTAATTTTTAATATATTCAAAAATAAAGATTTGATTTTTAATAGAGATTTTTTTTTATTTGATGGTACTTCTACTGAAAAAACAAATGAGTGAGATATTTATTAAGAGTTTTTTTTCTAGGTGGTGTGAGTAATTTTTCTTTAAAAAAAAATGTGAAAAAGAGTGTGATTGAAAATCAATCGAATGCAGGTACTTTATCTCATCAATAGAACTACTGATCCGATATTCCTTATTGAACAATGTTGGGGCCAATTGATTCATATTCCGTGGTGTGTTTTCAAGCCAAGTATTGATCATTCCATTTATGCCCAAACCCATCACATTGACCGAAAGGGGGGAGGGATGTGTTGGTATTCTCAATCTGATATTCCTGGTGTGTTTGAGTTCCTTGAATCCAATGATCTCTGATTAAATCATGGGATCTTTAAATCAATGATTAAAATAAAAAATTTATTTTTATGTTAAATGAAAGAGAGAAAAATCTTTCATTTATAAGAGTTTTTGTCATATATAAGTCATTGAAATTTTTATTAATTCCAAATAACTCTCTCAAATCTTCATAATTTCAAATTAATCAAAATATCCATGTTTTTAAACAAAATAATCATGTTTTATTATTATTATTTTCAAATCATTGTTTATTTTGTCAAAAAATATGAACGAATTAAATACGAACTGAAGATATTATTGAAACATCATAATTATATTGTTAAAATTAGATAAATTATCGATTGCATGAATCATTTTGTTCCTTAAAATAAAAATTCATGGAATTAATTTGAAATTATAAATATTTAAAAGATTTATTTAGAATTAACGAAAATTTGAGAAATTAATATAATAGAAACCCTACTTATAATGTTTGATCTTCATATTTAACGATTGAACTGCACATAATTTTATATGTGATTGATCATGAATCTTTTTTTCCCCAAAAAAGGTACTTGGGTTAGGAGAGTCACCTTTTCAAAAATGAAAGCACCCATGACACTCAAGTTCGGGTTTAATCCATGTCGTCTTAATTCATACCACAATCGCGATTGAGAATACCAACAAATCAATCAAATTCATCGAATCAAATTCGAATTCAACAGAGAATCTACCTGTGATATGAATGACCGAATACATACATACTTACTACGCATCTTCGAAGAACAGTTAGTTGTTTTGTGATAGAACCTACTAAAAACTACCCTGAGAAAAATATGGAAACGTCATCGGATCTGACCCCAAAAAACCAAAAACATGCAAAGACGACTCAAAACAGTCCACTCTCTTCTTTCTTCTCGCTTATCCAAACATTTCACAATTCCAATTCTACCCTCACACCTCTTCCTATTTATACCACCTCTTTTGCCCCTTCAAATTCTTACATCACAAACATACTATTTCTTTGAACACAATGGAACAACATGATCAAACTCAATCTCAAGCAATTACAAGTACCACCAAGGTGATCTTCTCGAACCCGAGGGGGTTCGGGGCGACGTTGAGATCGGATCTCAAGGAGATGTTCTTCCCCGATGATCCGTTTAAGGACTTGGGGAACCAGCCGCCTCTGAGACGGACTAGGGGCATGCTGGAGTACTTTGTGCCCGTGTTTGAGTGGGCTCCGAGATATGATCTGAAGGTGTTTAGATATGATTTTCTTGCCGGTGTCACGATCGCTAGCCTCGCGATCCCTCAGGGCATCAGTTATGCCAATCTTGCCAAGGTCCCTCCCATCATTGGCCTTTGTAAGTTGATTATCGGGCTGTTATGATTCATGATACTATTGGGATTCGTACAGTGTAGAGATTTTGAATAGGGGAATTTTCGACGGGATTTGTTCAGTCGATTCGTGGTTGACCAATTGGATATCGCTACTATGTTTGGTGCATTGCAAAATTACATGGCTTCGAATTCTTGGAAAATGTCGCTTAATTGGGCAGTGGAATCTTGATTCTGGTTCACCATTCGATGTCCCATTTAATAAGAATATCACTTTCCTCTTCAGGGTAGTTATTGCTAATGAGTTCTAATGTGTTAATTATCCTGATTTGTGATAACTAGATATTGCGAAGATAGTTTACAAGTTCATTGCTAAATTTTAAATATATGTGGATGGATGTTCTACTATTTAGTTCGAATATTTGGTAAAACTGGTTTATCGACTATGGGAAGGATTAGATATACATCAGCATTTTCTATCATTAGTTTAAATTTTTGATAGAATTGGTTCCTCCACACTAACTAAGTGGTTTCCTAATGATTTTGTAGACTCTAGCTTCGTCCCTGCGATTGTGTACACCATATTCGGGAGTTCACAGAACTTGGCGGTGGGAACGGTGGCAGCTTGCTCGTTGCTCTTGTCAGAGACGATAGGGGAGAAGGTCAGTTGGTCGGAAAACCCGACATTGTATCTTCACCTCGTCTTCACGGCCACATTATTCACCGGCATTTTCCAGACGGTTTTGGGACTACTAAGGTAAAATATCTAAACCATCATAGAAAAATTAGTTTTCATCACAAATTGGTCAAAAAGGGGCACAATCTTTAATTGGTGAAGAAGGATTGTTAATAGTATTAGTAGAGTCCAATTAGTCAGCAACTTTAGTAACCAACTGTTGAAAATTAGTATCAGTAGTATTTTCAACGAGTGCAAAAGGAATGTCATGCATACTGTGTGTGTGATCATACACGGACAATGCATTAGTTGATGTATTATAATAGAGTGCGTCGAGGCTATTGCATTGCAGCAAGTAGAGTGCTGCACGTAAATATTTGTCAATTAGAGTCGCATTTTTTGTATTTCTACGTATCGAATGATGTAAATAGTTTCACAGCTAATCTGATTCCGATATAGGTTAGGAATCCTGGTCGATTTCCTATCGCACTCGACGATCATAGGGTTCATGGGAGGGACGGCGATAATCATAATCTTCCAACAATTGAAGGGTTTCTTCGGACTGAAACATTTCACTCAGAAAACCGACGTCATCTCGGTGTTGCACGCCATTTTCGCCAACAGAGACGAGGTATATCCAGATATAGTTTCTACCATATCTTCCTATCAACAACAAGGGTAGAGATATGTATGTGACGATGAATTGTATGTGTTGCCCTCTACCATTCATGCCACCGCTCTGCTTGCATACAATTTTGAGCATACAAGGCAATATTTGGGGTAGAACTAACTTATGCATAATAAAAATATGGAGCGGCACGGTTCCATTTTTTGTTTTGTTTCTTTTGAGGTATGGTTTTACTTGGGGGAGGCCCAAGTCCACAAGGATGGGCCCCCAACCTCCCACTTTATGGGCCCATTATCCTGAATTGGAATTTTCGTGTCCAAATTGGTCAAGATTTGGTTGGAAAAAGAAGGAAGGTTTCAGTTGCGGGATATTCTGACTTATCTTAGAATTATTGGTGGTTTAGTGGCTAAAGATGGAAATTAGGTGGATCATAGATGTCGAAATTTTTTGTCTATAATGGAACTTTATGATATAAAGGGAGTTCACCATGTAGGAAATGAGAGGATTAGTAATTTTTGTACAAAAAAAAAACCATTATCAATAGGAACACTTGTTAGTTCAAACGAAAGGAATTTGGTTACCTTTAAATAGATTTCGAATTCAAAGAAAAACATTGAGTCAAACTTAAAGCGGCAATCTGAACTAGCCCAAGTTTCTGATGATACTACTTGTGCCCAAGCTTCTGTAGCCCAGCAAAACAGAAGCACAAACAGAACACCATTGAATCTCAATCAAGCCCTGAATATCAAGAAGGGTTCCTTTGAATTCCTTGCTCCATGGCACACTTCAAGTAATACAGAATTATTTCAAGGTTCCATTGTTCGACATATATCAAATAAGATTGACTCAGTGCTTAGCAATACTAGCTTTTAACCACGTACCGAGGGCTCGGACACCTCCTTTGGTCACGCGATTGAATCGTCGGTGATTACTATCGTATTAATTATTTCCTTCAAATATTTCGAGCCTGGTTGAAACATAGATGGTCAGAGTTAACCAACTCTAAGTAAGCTTCGAAGTTCTAACATTCTTTTTGGGTTGCAGTGGCATTGGCAAAGCGCAATTGTAGGAATCATCTTCCTCTCTTTTCTCCTCTTCACTAGGTATATTGTAAGTACTACCTTCTTCATTCGTGCATGATCACCCTTCTCACCAACATTGGTTCGCGAAATAAAAATTTAAACCGTTCTGCTTTTCGTCGCAGAAAAACAAGAATCCGAAGCTATTTTGGGTGTCCGCCGTGGCTCCTTTGGTGACAGTTCTCGTTGGATGTCTCTTCGCATATGTTGCCCATGGAGAAAAGCATGGGATTCAAATTGTATGCGATCTAAATCCCTCCTTTGTTTGAGTCATGTTGTATCATTATGTTTGTGAGCAATGCTGGTTTCTTGAATTATACTGATACTACTTTGTGTGATGTTACGCTAGGTCGGTCACTTGAAGAAAGGAATCAATCCACCTTCTATCAAGGATCTAAATTTTGATCCAAAATACATAGCTGCGCCACTGAAAGCGGGAATCATTACCGGCATCTTGGCCCTCGCTGTAAGTCATCCAGCCACAGTTAATAGTTATGTCTTATAGCATAAGAACTCACAGTCACGACTATCAAGGGAACTAGCCATGTCTTAGCTTCAAAGAATAGCCTGTAAAACTCATGATCCATAATTCCATATAACAGCACGCTATTAAGACGCAATGAGTTTAAGGGGCCATTATATTCATCTGTTTAAATTTTGGTTCCGTTGATATAAAATTTTCAACCATAGAATGAAATGTGTAATGTTGTTGCAGGAAGGAATAGCCATTGGAAGGAGTTTTGCCTTGCTGAAAAACCAGAAAGTTGATGGGAACAAGGAAATGATCGCCTTTGGCCTAATGAACATCGTTGGATCCCTGACTTCTTGCTACCTAACCACAGGCAACTTCTCGTCTTGATCATATGCTCATTTCATTCAATCATCGTCGTATACATTGGATCTTGATCTTGATAAATACATATAATCAGAAGACCGTTATGTCACTGAGCAGGGCCCTTTTCAAAGACCGCTGTGAATGTGAATGCCGGATGCAGGACTCAGATGTCAAACCTAGTGATGGCGCTCTGCATGATGCTGACATTGTTGTTCTTGGCGCCATTGTTTAGCTACACTCCTCTGGTTGCTCTTTCTGCGATTATCATGTCAGCTATGTTCGGCCTCATTGATTATGAGAAGATGTATCACATGTTTAAGGTTGATAAATATGATTTCATCATCTGTATGGTGGCGTTCTTTGGTGTTGCCTTCATTAGCATGGACGTCGGCCTTGGACTATCGGTATGTATGCATCACCATGCACATCCAATTTGTTGATTACTATCCCATAGTTTGATATTTGAAAAGAAGTACGATTGTGCGGACTGAAAAATCATACTCAATTCTCAATGCTGATGTTTCTCTTTGCATATTTGTTAGGTGGGACTAGCAATTATAAGGTCAATGTTATATGCGGCAAGGCCAGAAATCAGCAAGCTAGGCAAACTTCCAGGGACAGAACTATACCGTGATATAAAGCAATATCCTACGCCAGATGCGAGTCCCGGAATCCTGATTCTTGAACTCGGTTCACCAATTTGCTTCTCCGGCAGTGCTTATGTCAGGGAAAGGTCCGTTTTCGCCAACAGCTCCATGTCACCTTTGATTGATCAATATTTCTATGGGTACAAGATATCGAGTTTATGTGCGACTTTCTTTGACTAAGTACTACTGATTTCGAGCAGGATAACGAGGTGGATTAGAGATGAAGAGTCGATCAAAGATTCTCCAGTGGAACACCTTGTGCTTGATTTGGGAGGTAAGCCAATGAAACAGTATCTGCTTCTAGTTGAGCGAAATACAGGTTCTTCTTATCTGTCAGATTCATACAGAGTAATTAGCTCTAAAAAAAATTCTTGTTGAAACGAATGTGTATAAAAAACCTATATACGAGCTCAAAGAAGAAGATTATGCAAGTCTGATATAGCTTTCTGAGTTAATTTGATTCGTCCTTGTAGGAGTCACGGGAATCGATATGACGGGCATAGAGATGTTTTTCGAACTCAAGAGAATCTTGGAGCCAAAAGGGATCAAGATATTGCTTGTGAATCCAAGAATACAAGTGGCCGAGAAGATGATGATGGCTTCAAACTTTATCGACGCACTGGGCGAGGAGTCGGTGTTTTTGACGATTCCAGACGCTATACAAGCGTGTAAATTCAGACTAAGTGGATCCAACAAGAAGAACGAACTCAGAAGTGTAGACGTGGTATAGTAGACTAGGCCGTTCATCGTCGGGCTGTCTCATCGACATACCAAATAACCACATTTCTTCCTGCGATGAAATGCTTATTTAAAGAAAGGATGGTTCTATTGGGATAATCGTTTAAAGAAAGGCTTAGTCAAAGGCAAACTTGTCCCAAGCTCATGAGGTGGGAAGGTTCGTTTGTTGTACCATAAAGTTCCATTGGGACTTCACATGAAAGAAGAAATATACTCTACTCTCGGTTGGATTGCAACAGGTAGTTAGTTATCTCTTGTATCGTAAACATATTTCATATTAGAATTTATAATACGAAAATATGTGAAAATCAATCAATAAAAAAAGTTTTCTAAAAATAATCTATCTTACACTATCATTATTACAAAAATTTTTCAACTCCGCAAATCCTTTTATATTATTGTATTATTGTACTAAGAGAAACTTCTGAACAGGTGTTTCCTTCCAATTTCACCGGCTGAATTCAAGGGGGACTTCAGAGCACAGGCGACCTGCTCAGCTTGATTTGAAGGGTGAATCAATGCTCAAAATTTCAAATGAACCAGAGCCAGTCAGCTCAGTATATCTAGTGTGACCCAAACATGCACACGCAAACCAGACTCAAAAAAAAAAAAAAAAAAAAAAAATTTGGTCATGTCACAAGCAGAGTTGCCCAAGCAAATGAACAGTTGAAATTTAATGTATACACTCATCACCCCACCTCTAATGTTGTTATTTTACAACTTTCATGTGACGTGAAAGTGCTCGACATGATTATTTTCACTTCTTACTCCTCCTTGCAACTTACGGGTTAGTGTAATATTGATTCGGATATCACGATTTAACGAATTTCGTACACAAAACAAAAAATGATCATCAATAATTCTGTTTCGCATTCGTTAGATAGAAAATCAAAACAGAAGATAAGCGAGCGAGGTGATTTCATTTTAGCATAAGTTATATATTGAGGACTTAAACTGTTGACCAACATGTTGGGACGAAACACATGAAGTGATAGTGTGATTGGACACCATCCCAGCTCAAATGGCAGTGTGGATTAGCCTATACCACATGGGATAACGTGTATGTCCTGACCCATGAGAAGATAATTTCAAGCTTCCAATAATCAAGGGAAATGACCCCAAAAAAAAATGGGGGCATAGATTAGCAAAAAATTCCGTTGTCGGCCTTGTTTCAAATAAGACTCTTTTTATAATGACTAATGCTGTGATGATTATTGTACTGTTAAAGAAAAAATCACTTATCATGAATCAATTTTTCCTAATGAGATCATGCAGTTGGAGGATGTAGCGTGACTCGTTTACCAAGTGCAAGTGTATTATAGCCCCAATTTATGATCTCCAGTAATACCTATTTAGATATAGGTAACACGACAATAAAATACGATCGAACTTGATACGGTATACCGATTAATCTTCCAAGAACGTGATGGAGTATATAACTTTACAGTAGACTAACTATTTGTCACAGTTAGTCAATCTTTTGAACTAAAAAGTCACATGGGAGAGATCCACAATCGTAAATAGGTTCTTCACATGAAGTCTCTTCCTCAGCTCAGGACCCTTTCCTTCATTTATGGGCAACTACTCCTTTTAGAAACTCCAAAACACATCCATTTCAAAATCAATCTTCCTCATATCCACTTCACATATTCTATACTTATAAAACCATAGACTATAGTCACATATCATATATGCATGCCCTTTTCTTCCACTAGTTGCTTCTTGGGCTCTCAACCAAAACAATTTATTATACTTCCCAATGTACTGATAATCTTAACTTGAACTCTTTGTCCCACCATTTTCTAGCTCTGTTCAAAGTGTGAGAAATGAGGAAATTACTGATCAGCTTTGGCAGCAAACTGTTGGATTCTCTCAGTGTCTGTGTTTCTCCTGGTTCTGCTGCAGGCTCATGTTTCTGTGTAAACTCTTTGAAGGAAGAGGAGGAGGAGCAGCTTGAGAAGAAGCCATTGGTTGCTGCAAATGGAGGCCAAATCCTGAGGTTGAAGGATGTTGTTAATGAGGGAAAACAGACGTTGGCTTTTTGCTTGAAACCGAAGGTCTGTTAAAATACAAATAATATTTGAATATTTATTGTTTCTGTGATGTTCTTGAATTTTTTTGTGAAATTAGGTCTTGACGTTGTAATAGACAATGTGCTAGGAGTTACTGAGTCACGCATTCGACTCGTGTGTCGTGTTACACATTTGATATGAGACTCTGAGAGACTCATACATTGTCACAGTCCATATTCTGAGTATTCCTGTGAGATTTTAGTACTCTGTCATAGCATCAAGGTGTGTAGTATTTCAAAATAACTGTTCCGTGCAAAATGTCATGGCCAATGAATCGAAGATGAACCTATGCCTTCACATTTCTACCAGTGTTCTCTGAATCTTGACCAAGAATACGTCCTTTATGATTTTGTTGTGTAATGTTTGGGTTGTGTTTTTGCTTGTGCTATGTTTTCAGACAGTGGTACTAAAGGTATCAATGCACTGCAATGGATGTGCAAAGAAAGTTGAGAAACATGTCTCCAGGATTGAAGGTAATGTAACTATGCAAGTCTGAACTTTTTGACTTTTAGCCTCTTTTCTTTCAACTGGCCATGCATGTTTTCTGGTTTACTAATAAAATAAACAAGGAGGATTAGGAGGATAACTTTTTGTCAAAATAATTTTTGATACTATCAGAAAAGTTTTTGATATTATCAAGATCATTAGACCGAGGGGATCATCCCCATTCCCACCTTATATGGCTTACTGCTCAACAAACTTCTTAAAAAAAAAAAAAAAGAGGTCAATGGATCAAAACATCTTGAGTGAGGAGCAGTTTAAAAGATCCTCCTTAACGAAACCTAATTTAAAAGGTCCTCCAGTTTTATCGGTTATTCGGTTTTTCCGGCTATTTCGTTGCGTCTTTCAATTGGTTATAAAAGGATTGTTTTATTTTTGTTGGTTGATCATGACAGTAAAAACGACCTTGAAAATATCAATTTCATAACAGAAGTCCCATTAATTATGTCTTGTACTGTGATAATTGCAGACACTAGAAGGATAGGTGACATGTTTTCTACCATAGATTCAGTTCTGTGTTTAGTGTGTTAGTGTACCATACCAGTACATAAGACTGTATGTGGCATCCGAATTTTGCTTCATTAAGCATGCGTAATCAGAGCTCGCTCAATGCTTTAGATCGTTCTGATACCTTCATCACCACACGCCAAATACCGATCGACTAACCGCTTGTGCAGGAGTTACCTCATACAAGGTAGATCTAGAGAAGAAGATGGTGGTGGTGATCGGAGACATTCTTCCCTTCGAAGTGTTGGAGAGAATCTCAAAGGTGAAAACAGCCCAGATTTTGGACTGCGGGCATCTGACTAAACATTGAATGTCATAATTGTGCATCAAAATGCGCAGATTATGTGTTGATGGCTTGTTGCGTGATTATATGTACCGTATCAAAGTCCCTTTGATCAAGCTATGCAAGATGTACATTCGAACTTATTCACCTCTTTTTCTGGGATAATTGAGATGCACCCAATCGAGTTGCAACACCACAGGCAAGCTGATCATTCATCAAATTGGGTTAGACACAAGGATGAACTCAGTCTAACAACAACTACTCCATCCGTCCCAATTTACATATAATATTTTTACTTGTTATATTATTCAATATACATTATGAGAAGTTTTGTTTTTTATTTTTCGTTTTAACGATATACGAAAATTACATCAATATCCAGGATTGAAATACACGACTTAAACTATCATTAATATTTTAAAAAATTACCTAAAGTTATAACTTAGTCAAATTAATTCTGCGAAGTACCGACTCTCTTTTTTTTCCCTCAACCAACAAATCTTTGATTGGCGTTTCTTGATCATTAATATTTTTTTTTTCAAAGTACCTCTCGCACTTTTTGATATGTTTCAATCCCTAATTCTGTCGTTTCTTTTCTTGCGTTTTCTGTCATTGTCGTCTTCCTTTCTTCATATTTTCTCGTGTTTCCTGTCATCTTCTTCTTCCTCTCCAGCAATTTTCATAGATCTTGGTTGATCTCGGGTTGAAGGCGGTGAATTCGGGTTGAATACGGTTAGGGTTGGGACGTATTGTGTTATTATTTTGAACGTACTGTACAAACACACTTGTTATGTTACGATGTCGATTGACGACGTACTGTTGATGGTGGTTAGGGTTGAAGGCGGCTAGGTTTGGGACGTACTGTGCAAACGTACTAGACAACGAATTTGATTTTTGTTGGTTTGAAGACAGCAAATTCGGGTTGAATCTTGTTTGTCGAGTTGAATCTAGTCGGTTTGAAGATGGCCAAGGTTGGGATACACTGTGCGATTATTTGGGATGTCCTGTACAGACGTATTTTTTATTTCACGACGCCCATTGACAACGACGATGTTGGCGTATTGATGTTGCTGATAACGTCATTTCGGTAGTCCAACGAGTTCTACGAACGTACTGATTTTAGTAGGTCGACGAGTTCTACAAGGTATTGCTTTTCGATTGACGACGAAGATGTTGATGTCGCTAATGTCTCTAGCCGATGTTAAGATTTACGACGTATTAATTTTTTCTGAAGAGGTCTACGTTGATGAGGACGAACTGATAATGATAGAAGGTGATTGCAATACGTGGGTGAATCCGATGACATCTACGTCGACGAGGTTTTATGCTTATGCTTATGGTTGCACTTTGTGGTTCCAGGACGTAAGCAAGGTTGATTCTGTTTGGCGATTGAAGGTACCCAAAAGTTGGGAACTTTTTTTTGGCGTGCTTATAGTGACCATCTTCCTGTGCGGACGAACCTGGAAATGAGAGGCATGAAGGTTGATGCTGCTTGCCTAATGTGCGAAGAATAGCTTGAGACGATGGAGCATCTGTTTATAAATTGTCGAAGTGCACAAGAGACTTGGAAGTGTGGCTCGTATAGTATTCAGCATCTGGAACCTCACTTTCATTTGAAGTCGTGGTTGTTTTCAATTGGAAGTTTCATGATAATTAATACAGCAGCTGCAGAGATCGGGATGGTACTGCGAAATATCTGAAATAATCTCAATGCCAAAATTCCATGCCATTTTGCTTTCCTTCGATCAACGTCCTTTCCTGGCCTTCGGCTAGGTCCATGAGCATGGAGAGGTTTAATATTGAATCGGACTGCAAACAGGTTATTGACATGATCCATCGGGGAACGAGAGATTTAACAATACATGGAGGAATTGTCGCGGATTGCTTGACGTTGATGAGGGATTTCCCTGTGGTTTGTTGCTCGTGGGTGTTTAGGGAAGCAACTATGGCTGTGCATGTGGTAGCTTATTTTGTTTCATAACATCACATAAACGGGGACTTGGGACATGTCCTACCCGCGAATATCTTGATGGCTTGTGTTAGAAATAACAAGCAATAAAACTTGCCCACAAAGAGTATAAAAAAAATTGAGGGATTTGATTAAATTGGACATTTTTCTAAAATGGGTTTTAAAAAAAATTAAATTCATATTAAATAAGTTTATTCTTAAAATATGATCTTTTTAAAAAAACGCAATTGATTTTAATAAAGAGACGTAGGACGTGTTCTTTTTGTTTGAAGGTGAGGCGCAAGACGTCTTCCAAAACCTGTAAGGTGCCTTTCACTGCGGTCTTCGACGCGGCAATCTGATCCTTCCCCATCGATGCCTTCACATAATCGCCGATAAGTTACGAGAAATTCAGCACTTCTTTGACGGGGTTGGTGTCGCCGTTGTGGTCGACCCAAGTAGAGTTGAAGAGGGCCTTTTGTCGCCACAGTGAAAGACGCTTTGCGGGTTTTAGTAATAGACTTCGCCCTGCGTCTCTTCCTTACAAACACACGGTTCAGTGTCTTTTCTTTCTATCTCACAAAAAAGTCCATATTTTATGAACTGACATTGGGTTTTTTTAAATACTCCTTTTAGAGAAAAAATGATTAAATTTTAAAATATTTGTCGTGAGAGATAATTCATATAAAAATTTGAGATTTATTATATATTTTATCTATGCTATTGCATTTTTTTTTATAAATGTAATTTTTAATCATTGATAAGAATAAAAATAAAATTTCATTATTGAAAAATATATATACATAAGCTTTTTAATTTATATATTTTAAGTTTGATGATAGATAATTTGAAATGAAAGAATTATCCCGTGTAGGATGAGGCAATCACGAGATAATGACAATTGATGTGGTCAAAGTTCTCTCCTATCTCACGTCTCAAGTCACTTCACCACATATTCGGTATTCCAACAATACGGCGGCGTGACCACAGCATATTCGTATCCACAGTTCATCAATCCCCCCCTCTTTCGTCTCCGAAAAGAATACCGCATCATCTCTGCCGAGCTCGATCACCGCTGCTCATCCATGAAGAAATCTTTCATCGCCGCCGCCGCCGCCGTCTTCCTCTCTCTTTCCCCCCTATTCTCCGCCGTTTCCACCCCCACCGCGGCCCACTCAGCCCTAATCTCCTACAACTTCCCGCCCGGCCTCCTCCCCTCATCCATCCACTCCTACACCCTCAACACCACAACCGGCGACTTCTCCCTCCGCCTCGACTCCCTCTGCCACGTCACCCTCCCGCCCGACAACTACCTCGCCGCGTATTCCGATATCATCAAGGGGAGGATCGTGCAGAATCGGATCGAGAAGTTGGATGGGATTAGGGTTAGGGCTCTGTGGACGTGGTGGGGGATAACGGCGATAAAGAGGGAGGGAGAGGATCTGGTGTTCGAGGTTGGGGTTGTAACCGCGAAGTATCCGGTTGGGAAGTTTGAGGAGAGTCCGGAGTGTGAGGGGGTGGGGAAGAAGGATGAGTGAGTTACACCGACGGTGGCGGCAGAGGGTATGTTTCGTGTTCTGTGTGGTTTGGTGTTAATGGATGTGATTTCTGTGTGGTGATTTTGATTGTTTGTGATTGAATATTGGTGGAATGTTGTTTTGAGTGATGTGCATAGGAATGGATATTGTGTGCTTGATGATTCATGTGATATGTATCCTGTGTGTAGGGATCATTATCTGAAAATCTCATATTGTTTACTTTGCGTGCATTTTAGTTAGTGCAATGTGGTTATCGGTACTTATGGTTGATGCATAAAGGGAGACAATTGTGATCTTTAGAATAGCGCTATTGTGAATCATGTACATATGCTTGAGAGTAGAGACTTATTCGGTTGTTTGATTTCCATTTCCAATATGCTTAGTTTGTTACTTATTTAAGAAAATACATGTACTATATAAGCGGCAATCATATAACGAAACAACTCATGATCATCCCAGACATCAGTTATCCAGTTGTTCATTTCTCAGGTTGATATAGGGATTATGGCTTATCCATGATCTCCAAACATACTAATAAATCATAGCGGGGGATAGACACTTACTGCAGATTATTGTACTCTACGCACCTTTGACATCTCGGAGATGCTCCATATTTGGTGCTCTTTTTTTCACCATAATATGGTCCATAGCAGCGGGAGTACAGTAGGCGAAAACCTTTTGGGTTAATCAAGGAGTTAGGTTTCATAGTCTTTGGAATTTGGAGTAGTACCATCATTTCACCGTTCTATCCTTTTAGAATCTAGATAGTTCCCATTCTGCTTTTGCTTGTAGTGCTGCTGAAGGTGAGAAATTTGTAATGAGAAACTTGTTCATGTCCAAGGCAGTAGCTAGCTTTTCCATGGTGGGAATTCACAATCGTTATCCTTTGGTTTACATGAGAACCTAGGAACATGAACTAGCCTAGTAGTTTGAACACATATCCAAGTCGGTTTCTGCTACTAAGTTCTCATCGGAAAAAAAGGATGTTATGAGCTATACAATGGTTTGCCTTTGAATTTTCAATAATCATTAATAATGGGCATAATGATTGTGTTTGGACGCTCTTGTTGGTCAGAATCTTCGAACTTGCATATGCTTGAATGGCAAAGACCCTGTCAATATTCCCTGTTTCCGACTTCTTTGTGGTTCTTATTAGAACCTTGTCATAGCTCAGTTATTCTTGTAGCTTTCTTTGAAATTTTTTCATGCACTCTCATTACCGGTACTAGTTGTTTTCCTGTCCTTCTCGACATACAAGCTGAAGCCGTAAAGTAAGATCTCTTGAGTTCTGCTTTGGTGTCCGCATTCACTGCTGTTGTTTCCTTGTTTGATTAAATCATTTGTTTAGTGTTTTGCTTTCATGGCTTTATACATACATGCCAAACGATGCTTTCCATTTATATGCTTCAAGGTCATTTGCTCTTAGTATATTCACATCTAGATTTTTGTTACCCCTTTCTTGTTTCCTTGGGAGATTGACATTCACATCTAACGCTGAATAGAGGTTGGCGAAAGCCAAATTTTTTTCCAGTTATGTAAGAATTGATGTCTAGTACAAGTTTGTTAGCTCATGCTGCTGATTAAATTTCGCCAATGGGGTTTTTCAAAATAAAATAAAATAATAATAAATAAATAATTTATGAAAAAAATTGTGCCAATGAGATGTAGCGCTTTTTCTTCCTCACCAAATGTACTATTGTTTGTTATACTGCCAATTAGATAACAGTTAACATGGGTTCCCCTTCGTCTCTGTTGGATTTCCTTTCGAATTTCTGAGTGTTACAAGATACTGTTGCTAATGCCGTTGTCTCTGACTTACAATTTTGGTGAATCTCGTGCGCCCAGTTTTTGTAGTTCTGTCCGTGTTCTTGTCTGTATCTAATGAGATCAAGACTCTTTTTTTTCCCTATCCAAGTGACTTATGAGCTCAAGCCACAAGATGAGGAACTCCACATTTGAACTTATTCTTTACTTTTGCTCTGATGCAGGCTTGAAGCATAGAATTCCTCCCAGCCTAGTAATCAGTTAAGTTACCACAGTAGCAGAATTTGGGATGCTCGATCAACATGTTATTCAGATCGATTTGTCCATGGACCAACTAATAATCTGTTATGTACTATGTATATATAAGCTATGTTTAGCGCAATCAAGTTTCCTGGTTATTCAGTTCCCTGGTTGCTCGCTTTACAAAGCATGAAAGATGAGCCGAATTTGTAATGGAGTTATCTCGATAGATATGCAGATCATGTATCCAACTATGTGATTTGCCTTGCTGGATTTGGCACTTGATAATCCAGTTAGATATTTGGATTTCCAAAACCTAACTTGTTGGGTCAGATTCAATGCTATAGGAAAGATATGCAAACTTTGTGGTGGAATTCAGTTGCATATGTAAAGAGATGATGTCTCTCCAAGAGCCGAAAAGACGCCTTACAGCTTCAAAGGGATGTTGCGTTGAGAGGCGTCATTGATAATGAAGGGATTCGGAGGAAAGGCAAAGCTGACAATGATGAGGAATGTGATGTTATGCGTCGGCATACAATGTGTCGCATAATGTTAATAGAGCAGTAGCGATGATCACTTGTATGTCGCAATAATGGTGAGAGAGCGGTAGCAACGATCACTCCAACCATGGTTTGTAAACAGGCAATCCTGGTATTTGGTCCGTATGTGTTTCGTTCTCAACTTTTGGAAGCAAATTTTTTCCTCTCTTTGTTATTTGGTCCCCTATTTATACAATTGAGTGATTTATAAATCTTAATAATAAATGAAAAAGGCCCTTTCTTTTTTGCTTTTCATATTAATTTTCCATTTTTTAATGGTTATAAATGACGAAAGTTAGTTGTAAAGTGATAGTAGTACCCATAAATCACAAGGATTGAAGCAAATGTTCTCTGGCAAATCTTTTAAATTGTGTGTAAAGAGGTGTCTTAAAAGCCATTTTAAAGGACACGCTTTCTGTAAAAGTAGGATCACGCAACGAAATCTGAATTTGTGGTAGGCATATCACAGGTCGGTGTCGCAAGTTCGTTAAAGAAGCTGGTAGATATATTATGTTTCCTCTATCTCAGATAAATTAAGATGTGTTGATTTAGTTTCGTGATAATTTACTTTGTAAGTGAAGTGAAGAAATTGTGAATGGATGAAGAGAAAAAAAAATAATGAAAAAGAAGATGTGATAAAATATGGATAGTTTTGAGATTTTTAACATTAAAAAATTACTTATTATGAAAGTCTTGTAATTTATGTGGGACGTTTATTTTTAATAATATGCCATATTATTTGAGACGGAGAAAATATTCGCATCTATAATATGAATGATCGACGAACAACAATAACAACCAGTTCTTTTTGTCATGAACAGATCCTGTAAAATCCCTATCATAAACATTAGAAAGTCTGTTACCGGAATAAGAATGGCGAAGAACATAGTCCATTTTCTCTCCTTCACAAGCTTGTCACATGGCCAATGACTCGTTATACGGAAATTACATAAAAGGGTATGGATTTTATGTGTTCTTATGAAATCTTGCCTTTCTGAAATATTGAATCCAATTGATATTTGTTGGTATGACCAATTAATGATTATAACGACACCTTGTACTATACCAAAGGCATATGAACATGTACAAGAGGAAGAGTGCAACAGACATATGAGACGCGATTCCTAATGGTGACTGGCCTGAAACCGGTTCTAACCGGGTTTAACATCATATAAACTTCTTTCATTGATGGGAGTATATAATTAAGATTGGGGATCAATTTGATCGGATACTAAAGAACCAACATATATAAAAGCAAGTGCTGTTTTATGAGAAAATGACTTGTGCTCTAGCAGCAACCAACTAGCTATTGTTATAGTGTATTTTTTGCTTCGCATACACTGCATCTTGTCGTTGCTGCATTAGGATCTTTTGGCAATTGAAGAAACAAAGTGCAATGAACGGAAACAATCAACTAGCTATTGTAACTCCAGCAATGTTTCGTAGTTTATTTATTGTTTATTCGTGTTAAAAGATTGTTGGATTATATTGTGAATCCAATGTTCTTGTTAGACTATTGATAAGTCTGTTGTAATCTTTGTTAGACTTCATGTTCCCAAGTCCCACCATGTATAGTACTCACTGATTACCTTGGGATAGTTTAGATGCGTTGTAAAGTTGTATCAGTTATATGATTGGGACATGTTACGTTTTTTTTTTTAATCATCGAGTTTGTAACTTATCTTTTTCGATATAATGTAAGATTACAGTGTCATTATATGAGGACGAAACCCAAATTATAATGTAAGATTACAGTGTCATTATAATGTAAGATTACAGTGTCATTATACGAGGACGTAACCCAATTTAGGTGAACCTCCATAACAAATATTCGTTTGTTTGCTCTTGCTTTGGTTTATTGCTTTGTGTCTTCTTTGTTGTTCAGTTTTATAGAATCTAAGATAGATGTCAGTAATTCGGCCAAAATAAGATGCTCCTAAAAGGGGAGAGGGTTAATGACGCCGAAAGCAAGTTAGGAGATGAAACGTGGAAGGGACCCCAAACCATTTAATATCACAAAAAGCAGATAGATATGTGGATCATTCAGCTCAAAGACAGCACAAGACGACAAGTGAAACCTTTTTCATCGTATGCCCACAACTCAGCTGTCAACCATGGACATTCCAATCGATTAAACTCCCTTTCCCCCCTATTATCCTTGATATTTTCCGCAACTCGAGTCCGGCTACAACCATTCGTGGATGTCATATGATTATCTTTTGTCGATTGTTCTAAATCTAACCATAAGATATAAGTTCGTGGAGGTAACATTAAGATTTAGTGGTTTTCTATATTTTTATTATCGATATCGATTTAGAGGTAACATATGTTGAATATGCAACCCCAGCTTTACAGGACGTTTGAAGCACTTCACGTCTGGAACAGTTTTATTTAATTTTGTTGAAGCACTTCACGTCTGAAACAGCTTTATTTGACTTTGTTGAAGCACTTCACGTCTGGAGCAGCTTTATTTGACTTTGTTGAAGCACTTCACATCTGGAGCAACTTTATTTCTGGAGAACTTCTAGAAAGTTGTATATATCTACATTAGATATGAGATTGTTTTTTAATACATAATTCTTTAGGTTATGTATAATTCTTCTGAAAATTCCACATCTTCTTCTGAAAATTCTTCACATTAATTATGTTTATGTGATATCATATTGTTGATGTAAATATTGTGAATGCATAGACGCACGAGTAGAACCCTTACGATTCGTCAACGCTAGATTGTGAAAAACCATACTGTTTTTGATATATTAGTGGTTGACAATGATTGTCGAAGATCGAATCAGGCCACCTTCACCGTATTGTGTCAAATTATTTGAAAATGAAGCAGCTGACTATATAACGGCAGATGCCAAGTCAAACTCATTCTTGTCAATTGTCCCCTTTGTTTATCTAAGCTAGATAATCCTTGATTTATTAATGTTTGGGTTTACTTAACATTAGAGCAAAGGATAATATTCACCGAACCAACATCACTTCTCTCTTAGTCGGACATTTGTCATAGAGACGAGGAACTATTGAAAACTAATTATGCGTCAGCCATTTTCTTGATAAACCTATTTGACATACAACCAACAAACTCCAAAAATCCTCTCATGACAAACAATATTTTTTTAATCGGGATAAAGTCACAGCAGCAGCGGCAACCACCATGCTGCTGTGAGGCATATAGGGTTTTTTTTTTTTTTTTTTTTTTGATTTTGGGTTGTTTGTTTTGTGGTTATTATTGTTGTTACACTTTAAATTCGTTTGTCAATTATATGGTCACAAATCCTATAACTCCTGAGAATTTTTAAGAAACTAGGATTAGTTGTAGATCTCGTCTTCTGACATACATGTACAGAATAACGTGGATTGCTATTCTGCTTTTGATGGACAGTAAATGGATGATTTTTTTGACAGAAAAATGTCTGGCCACATTTTGTTGGAGGAGAGGGGAGCCTTCACATATATGTAGAATGGACCCTTTTTTGCAAGGCTTCGAGCTACATACATGAGCAATAAATCCTAAAAGTCTAATTCATTTATTGGTTCCAACAGCCCGTGAAAAGTTTATCTCCCTCCTATGATCTCTTGGTATCTCAGTTACAAGACCAGATACAAAGTGTGTATTCATTCGACGTTTTTATGACAAAAAGTTCAGCATTAATAGCCCACTTTTGGCTCTTTTATAAGTTTATTTAGAGGCACCATACTGTTGATTCATACGGTAAGAAATCCATCCAGGAAATGAGAATTATGAAAAAACCCATATATGTTACGGTATCACGACTGGACTTAAAATAACACGGTTAATTAATAAATTGAAAGTTACATCGAACAACATAGATGTTTTGGTGTTATGCCATCATAAATCTTTCAGTAAAGCAAATTCTAAATGGGTGTGAAAATAGAAAAGTTTGTCGTTTTCCATCAATGTACCGACAGGTTCATTTTATTTTATTTCTCGCACGGTCTGAACGAAGTTATGTGTCACACAAGGTTGCAATCATAGGCAATACTACCAATTATGATTATACTAAACTCCTAGTGAGCCCAATGAATGACTCAAGAGCCACAAACTTGATTTTCTTTCTATATAAGGAGGTCTAAACCACCAACAGAAAAAGTACCAAGAACCACCACTCCATATCCCTTCCTCAACAAACAAATCCTGTCCCTTGTTGGAACATAAGCAACCATGGTCATGTTTGATAAGGGTCTCATCGCATCGATGAACGCAAAGATACTAGGCGACGGCGAACAAGTGGTTGTTCTTGGACATTCTTATGGTGCAAACCATACTATTTGGGACAAGATAGTTCCTTCCCTGGCTGAGAAGTACAGGGTTGTGTTATTTGACTGGAAAGTCCCTAAGATCCCTAGTGCTTCAAAGGAACCTTGGAAGGATGAAAAGGAGGAGGTGGTCGCGGCCGTGGCAGAGGAGGAGGTGGTGGCGGTGGAAGAGATCGAGGAGAAGGAGGACGATGATCCTTTTGAGGCGATGATCAAGTATGCGACGTATCATGGATTTGCTGAGGATCTGGTCTATCTGATGGATGAGATTGGTTTGGGATCAGCAACATCAGTTGTATTTGTTGGGCATTCCATGTCTGGTATGATCGGTTGCATTGCTTCTATCCAAAGACCTCATCTATTCAAGAAACTCATCCTCATTGGTGCCTCTCCCAGGTAATAACCTCCAATGCCCAAATGGTTGTGGTTTGGTCATATTTGTCTTTCCAATGGAACAGTAGTTCTCACATAAATTTCAGACACAAAGATCGACTTATAACTTTATTCATATTTGATTAATTACAACAGAAATAAGATTTCTGTATATCTTGTTCTTTCAACCCTTGTACTTGACTTCAGGTTATATTTAGCTAAACCATCATGATCTAAGCGCTTAAGATAATTATATCCTGTAACATGTTTTTTTGTTACTATATAGTAAACAGTAGACGGTCAGAATCATTAGAACTGTTTAACAATCCCTCGCAAAAACATCCTAGCCACATATGGCCCCTAAGGATAAGTTTCAACTTTATTGAAAGGATGAAATGACACAAAAGCATAAGTGACAAGGTCAGAACTTTTGACAAGCAACTTAGATCCAAACCGTATTCAAAAGTTGGAATTTGTCCCATCTGATAGTTACTAAGTGGACAACAAAAATTGATGCAAAATGCAGTGCACTTGCACATCTTGTCTGAAGTGTTGTCTTGTCGATCTATTATTTCACTCAAATTAAGCTAGACAGCTGCAAATTGTGGGTAGTTTTTGTCACTTAAGACATGAAAAACATATGTGGCCTGTTGATCAAAGCAACTTCTTCTCTGTCTCCTTCATATTCTCCTGTTCTGGTCCAATCATGTAATGTTTTATAAGTATAATCTAATCAATGGACCAGCTTTTCTTGAACTCATTCTCTAATTTATTCTTCCTTCCATGTGGTTTTGCCATGTCCTTTTGTAGCATGCATGTTATACTCAACTATCTAGACAAACTAAGCCTTCTGCATTGACTAAAAAGTTTTTTGGCGTCATAATCCAATTAGTTCGAACATCCAAACAATGATCTCAGGGTTCTAATCTCGATGCGATCAATACAACAATCTCCAAAGTTAAATTAACCTAAGCAAGACTAATATATCCGATACATTCTCGGGTTATTTCTTTTTCTTGAGGGTTTGATCACTGGGATTCGACATTATAGTTGAGAGTGTTCCAAATATTTCAAAAGTTAAAATAATTGACAGAACATGTGTCATTAAGTTGACTCATAGTATCTCTCGAGCATATCTTCATGAAGTTTTGATGCTTGACCAGTATCCCTTATATGTGTCTATCATCCCTTACATGTTTAGCATGAGTTTTAACCGTATAGCGAAATCAGGTATCTGAATTCAGAGGGCTACGAGGGTGGAATGAAGAGGGAAGCAGTGGATCAGCTGCTACAAGAAATAGAATCCAACTTCCATGGTTGGGCATCAGCCTTTGCTCCAATAGCAGTGGGAGGCAAAGACGTCGAAGCAGCTGCAAAGTTCGAGACGACCCTTAAAAATATGAACCCTATAGCTGCTCTGTCCCTTGCCAAGACAATCTTTCTCGGCGACTGGAGAGACATCCTCGAGGAGGTAACAACACCTTGCACCATCATACAGACGACTAATGACATTGTGGTGCCGACTTCTGTTGGCTACTACATGCAGGAGAAGATGGTCAAGGCGAAAGCGGAGGTGGTGGATTTGGACACTGATGGGCATTTCCCGCAGCTCACCTTCCATGAACAGCTCCTTGATGTACTTGTAAAGGCCTTAGATTGATAGAAGAAGAAAAAATGGGGTGTTAAAGTAACAAATTGTGATTATTTATACTGTATTTTTATAAGAACTTAATAAGAGAATCAACTATAGAAATTTTATTCATGATTCTTTGAGACTATATTAGAAGCCATGCTTACAAATTGATGTGCCGAGCAAAGGAAGATTCGGCATATCAAGTTATTACATATTCTGCTACTTTTCTGTATCAATTACCAAGAACAAAGTATCATCAGAGCCAAGGAGTGTTGAAGATGGGAGTGACGACGGATTTGAGCTTAGTGTACTTGTAGATGGCGTCCATGCCGAAATCCTTGCCAAAGCCGCTCATTTTGTAGCCACCAAATGGGCAACCCGAGTCGAATTCAAAGTAACAATTGATCCAGATCGTGCCTGCTCGGATTGATCTAGACACGGTGTTGGCAATATTTATGTCCTTGGTTACTACTCCTGCTGCAAGCCCATATCTGGTGTTGTTTGCTCGCTGGATCGCCTCCTCGATAGTCCTAGCAAAAGAAAGACAACATAGGAGACAACATCTCATGATAAAGCATGCCTCATGCACCAAGAGAATGCTGACTGTAAGTAACGTCCATCAATAGTCTCTTCATCAGTAACCTAACTGATATCACCATTATCATGATCACGGGTTCAGATTCTATTAGAAACAACAGATATTTTGAGCATTGAGTCGAGATCATTTACTGTTGCCTTACAAGTTACAACAACATGATTATCTGAAACATAAATTTTACGGACTATTTCATCGACCTATGTATCTGTGTTGGAGCCTATTTCAAACATATATGGTGTAATAGGAATTAGGAAAGACGAGGAACTGGATTCTCACTTGAACTTCATGAGTGATAAGACAGGGCCGAAGATTTCTTCTTTAGCAATCTTCATATCATCCTGAGATAAAATTGATGCCGGAAGGCGACGAAACAAAATTAGTCCATGTAAAACAGAGGCGGAGCTATGTGTTGGGGGTGGGGGG
>LIEC01010309.1:0-53863 GCA_001925005.1 Drosera capensis | reverse complement strand
TAGATTAGATGGCGTACTTCATTGGAATAAAATACAATGGGATACTTTTAGATAATATCTATGGAGAGTTCCCTCTAAAGAAAATCAATCTTGGCAATTCCCAACTACTTTTGTCTTTTAGCTAGCAAAAAGTTGAATGATGGAGATTCAACTACTTTTTTTTTAATCAATGGTAGGATTGATTCCTTTAACCCCTTCAAACCCTATAAATATAAAGAAGTTAAATAGGAGATAAGGAGAGCACAACGAGTTAGGAAAAAACATGTTGAAATTTTCCATCCTATAATTGACCGGAGAGGATTATACATCAAATGAGGAGGCAAGGATCAAACTCGTAACCTAATGCCACGACCTGTTCCGACACAATGTCTTGGAATTAGTTCAATCAAAATCCAAACTAATAAAAATTTTCCCCGACATTTAGTGTTCCGAAATTTTTCATATGCACCTCATCCTATGAAAAGCTAAAAAGTTGCTAACAGAATGTCAAAATTGCACAGGCAGAATGATGGTTTTGCTGGGTATGTCAATGTACACACGCAAAGAAAATGACATCGCAGAAAAGAATAGAAAAGGGACTTTTACTGTTAGAACCTGTCAAGTCTGTCTGTCCCTGCCAAAAGCAGCAATTTTGGTACAGGACATGATAAAAATTTATCTGACAGCCCTTCATACCTGCAAGAATAAAAAACTGACCATTCAACAGTCCTGAATAAAATAATCATTTGATATATACAACAGGAAAAATGGGAAAGTATATAATAGTATCATGCAAGAAAATTGACACAGCTGTGTTTTGTGAGCACAGGCACCTTAGTCACTTAAAAAGGCAAATATTGTTGCACTACCAAACGATTATTTACAAAATCATGCGGGAGAACTCCCAAGATGACCCAATGGAATATTATTGATAGCATGCAAGATAATCTCAAAGGTTATACCAAATGCCAAAATCCAAAAGCATACTGTCGTAGTGTAAAATAATATCCTCATAGTGTTTTCTTAAGGTACCTTTGTAAAATAATAGTTCGATACATCATGCATGACAAGATCAGTCTGCTCTTATGCCTAGGGTATAGTTGAAAATCGATCTCATAGATATTCTAGTCAAGGACCAAAGACAACAGTTGCATACCAGCCTCTCCAATATTGCTCTGTTTCTTCTAATTGTGCTCTGTGGACATAACTGCAGCATAAGCAATGCATTATTTTCTTAAAATTTTTTAAGAGAAAACATAAAGGGGAAAAAAAAGATGAGCATGTTTGTAATAAGGTGATGACCAACATGTTCCATTGTAATTAGTCTTTCATATCGTGGACCGAGACCATGTGTTTTTTATTCTACAACTTCATCCCAACACAGAAAATATCAAGGTCAGACTGTTAATCGGAACAGAAAGGTCAGACTGTTAAGTACCCCATATATCAATCAAATCCCAACACATTGAAGTATGTGCAAATACGTAGTCAACCTGATCAAACTAATTGACTTGTGACTCTCGTCTATCCCATTTGGCATGCAAACAGCCATAAATCCACATTTTATTCCACTGAGCAACACCAACTAATATAAGCCAATGAGCATCATACGTATGCAACACAGTTCCCTATAAACTTGTCTGGTTTTCTACTAAAATGGCACAAAGTGGAAAAGTTAGAAAATCTGTTTCTACTGGCAGAATTTAACTCCCAAGAGTCTGTATTTTGACAAAGCATGAGATAAATTTAGGCAACAAAAGGACAGTGGGTAATAAATTTATTGGATTCAAAAAATGATTAAAAGTTATCACATGATACACCTTGATATAATGTTACAATTGGACCAATTGGCCAAAACGATCGATACAATGTTAAGCTTCGTCTTGACATGAATCCGCATGCAGAAGGGAAAGAAAAAACTTCATAAATAAGTACTTTTTCAGACTTTTCTCTTGAACAAACACAGCATTTACCATTGCTTTGAATCGTCAAACTTTAGTGTGCTTGGAATAGATATGCGTGCTGAATCTACATTTCTTAGTGCACCTCCTCTGACACTCCATTCAATCTGTAGAGAGAATATTGAGAAGTAGAATAAAGAACCAAAAAAGATCTCGTCTTTCCTTGAGCAAGCTAACGACTACATATTTTCCACAATAAACTATAATATACCTATGCCAACTAAGTCCAACTAGCTATGACAACAAGGGCAAACTTGTCAGCAAGTCGACAAGTCTCTAGAACATTGATTCAACTTCAAAGTATGATAATACGTGAGACAGATGGGTATGACATCCAACACCAACTTGTGATCATGCACATGTACAGTATAGCTATAAGACTTGAACGCCTAATGAACAGATGGGATAATCCTAACAAAATAGTTATGTACTCACTGCTTTTTCAACAGATGAGAAGTGTTGCATCCTGCTGGAAAGAATTTTCTGCATGTGAGACAATGAAGCCAAGGCCGTTCCCTAGGATGTCCAACGGCTTATCAGCTATGCAGAACCATTCTATCAAATAATCAATTAACCAAGGTAACCGAAGAAGCAAATTTCTGAGATACCAAACCTCCACAACATCAACAACTATAAGCCCGGCCAAATTAGAGAATGAACGCTTTGCAGCAACATGAACAGCAACAGAACCTCCCATGCTGACAGTGACATAAGAGCAGCATTATGTATAAGAAATCATTCTTTTAAACCTTGTCATAGCAGCTGGCCCACTAATTTCTTAGGAAAGAAAGACTCCGGAAAAAAAAAGAGAAAAAAATGGTCAACAAGGGTATATAAATCCTAGTTATAATTCAAATCGCCACGGCTCAAACATTCACTAAGTCCGCACTCTCTTATCTCTACTGACTGGTTAAAGAATAAGTTTGCAAGAAAGAAAGAAAGGGAAAAAGAACCACTAGCCCACAAAAGATGCTGTGATAGTTCAGACCTATAGAAACAAGGATAAGACTATGTAATGGTAGGATATGGCAGTTATTGAGGGACGTAGAATGAGATGTTAATATGCTTTTCCTTTCTGATCAGATTTGTTATTGTCGTGTGTGCCATAAGAGGAATGATATATTATTCCTTATATCAGTGGTGCATGCTAGTAATATGGGAGCTAGAAGGAAGGACCTATGCAGTGATATCTCTCGTATAGGTGAGTCAAGTAGCTTGTCATGGCTAGCAGTTGGTGATTTTAATGTGTTTCTTCATATGGAGGAGAAAGTGGGTCATGAGGGTGTTGCAGAAGAGCCTTGTCCGGAATTTATGGACTGTGTTTTGCAAGCTGGTCTGGACTCTGGAGGATCTTAGAAGCTCATGATGCCTCTATACTTGGTAATTGCTATAATCAACAGAATGCAGCTTCATGGAAGAAGGTCAAGTTAGATAGAACCATGGCTAGTATTTCAGACCATAGGCCTCTTGTTGTCTCTTGAAGTAACAGCAGATACATGGTAAGGGAGCCTTTCACTTCCTAAATCAATGGACAACATATCATAGGGATGTGGTGAAGAGAACCTGGGAGTCCCCTATTATTCGATGTCATATGTATCAGGTTGTCTCAAAGTTGAATATGTTGAGGAAGCTGTATTGTTCATCTGCCACTAATATTACTTGTTAAGTTGATGAGGCATCTGCTGAGATTAATTCATTCCAGGAGAGCCTTCAACAATACTTCAGCAATGAGAATAGGGAAGCTATGCTGAAAGGGGTGGTGAAGCTTAGAAGATTAATGGCTGCAGAAGAGCTATATTTTCAGCAAATGGAAAAGGGGAGAAGGGTCCAAGGTATGGATCGAAATACTAAATATTTTCATGCAGTGGTAAAGCAAGCTAGAAGAAGAGCAGCCATTACTAGCCTGGTGGATAGGAGTGGTCACCATGCTACAGATCAAGAGGATTTTTTTTTTTTTTTTTTTTTTTTTTTTTTTTGTAGAAGGTAAATTTGTATTAACCATGGAGAAAAAATTTTAAAAAAAACTCCTAATGTTTTCATGCCTTGTGGATAACTATGCAAAGCGATGAGACTCAAAAACTATAGGATATCATTAAAGGCCTCTATGCCTGCGTGGGTCGTGGCCCGTTGCAGGAAACAAACGACCCTTAAATCCATCCCAGTTCTTGAGCTCATTCTCTAGATCCACAAGCATTATCTCCTACCATTCAACCATTGCTTTCAGCATACAAGACAAAACAGCTTCTATCAATCACACATCATACATAGATGAACAAGCCATGATCTATTGCGAAGCATCTAAACACCAGGATTTAGGAATCTTTGCCTTGTATATACTGCAGTTCTCCACGCCAATCTACTCACTGCATCAGGTGCCATCCTATCATCTTTAAATTGAACAGAATTCCTCGTCATCCAGATGAAATAGAACGTGGCCATAAAGGTTGCTTTCATGAACATGGCCTTTTCATTCCTCCCCTTCGTGAGCTTGCACAGCCAAGGTATCACTTCTGTCCATGTTTTAGGGATCCTTCCCACTTGCAGCTTCTTCAACATATCTTCGCACACTTCACACGCATACTTACATCCAAAGAACACATGAGCATTTGTCTCAGCTCCTGGCTTACATATAGAGCAGGTATCATCATCCACCACTCCCCATTTACAGAGCCTCTTTTTAGTCATCAATCAATCTTGTATCATTAACCAAGTATGAAAGCTATGTCTGGGTTGTACTTCTGTACACCATGTCATTCTGTGCCAATCAACATGTTTCTGGTTGGGCATTAGTTGATAATATACCTTCTGAATTGTGTATACCAGCAAGCATCCTGGTGCATTCAATCCCAGATCAATCAAACAGTCCCTTATCTTCAACAAGCTTCTCCATATCCATGAACTACTGGCACTAGGCAATACCTGCCATACTGTCTTTCCCTTTATATAGAAAGCATGGATCCATCTAACCCACAGTGTATTCTTCATCGCAGGAAGATGCCATACATGCTTTCCCAAAATAGCCTCATATTTTTAAGAATATGGAAATCCTACTTTTCTTTCTCCCACCTGGCCAAAGAGGCAATTGAAGGATGAAGATAAGTTCCGGCAAGGTCATGTTGTCAAACTCTTGATCCCCCAGGCCTCCATAGTACTTTGGCTTGCATACTTGTTCCCATGCCACATTGGCCTTCTGGCTATGTACCTTGCCTTCCCATAGAAAAGCTTTAAACATCGACTCAATATCATCTACAACTCCTTTAGGAATAAGGAAGACCAACGCCCAGTAGACTGCAATGCTTTGCAATGTATCACGAATGAGTTGCCTTCTACCTGCATATGGCAAGTGCTTAGCAGTCCAGTTCTCAATTCTTGCCATTATTCTTCTCACCAATGGTTGGAATTGCTCTTTAGAAGTTCTGCTGTCTGAACCCAGATACTTCACTGGCAGACTACCCTTCTCACATCCCATACATTCAGCAATCTGCAAGGCTTGATTAACACCCACTCCTCCCATGTATATCTGGCTCTTCAATAGATTGGCTTTCAGCCGACTGACTGCCTCGAATTCAGTTAAACATGTCTTAATAAGCTGGACAGACTAAAGATAAGCTTTGCAACAAAACCATGAGATCGTCAGCAAAACATAAATGAGTGATTCCAACCTATTACATTTAGGGTGATACCTAAAAATTTTTGTTATCAGCCATCTTTTGGAACAATCTGCTGAGATACTCCAATGCTAGCACAAAGAGGAAAGGAGATTGTAGAGAAGAGGTTAAGTTGTAGAGAATAGGTCAAGTTGTTGTATAAATGCCTATTGTATAAATACTCCATCTTGGGCCGTCAATGAGATTATTCATTCTTGCAAATCCTAACATGGTATCAGAGCCAACCCTATCCGCCGCCACCTAACCAAAACCAACCTTGCTGAATTTCATGGCTGTTGCTTTCAGCTCGTCGAACTCCTTCGGCTCATCCCTCAATCACCAGTCCTTCTTCGTCGTCATCAGCTCTCACGTCCTCAACCGCCTCTAGCAACCCTAGCCGCCGCAAAATAACCCATCTCACACTTAGCCGCCGCCGCAATTTCTCTCTGATGAAGAAGATCTCAGGCGCGATGATGTGAATCTGATTCGTTCATGTTTCTGGTGAGGTCAGGTCAGGCCCGGTGCCTTCGTTCTCTTTCTTCTTTCCGGTGAGATCTGGACCGGTCAGGGGCGGTGCCTTTGTTCTAGTTCTCGTTTCCGGTGAGATATGGACCAGATCTGAGGAGCGAGGAAAGAGGTTGAGATCTGCTGCCGCCCGGACCATTGCCGCCGCTGCTCCAGCCAGCGCCACCGGCCAGCTCTTCTTCCCTCTCTGCCACTGTCGCTTGTCGTCGCTGCCATGAAATCTTCACCGGAGGCGAACGTAGACGAAACACCACCACCTCTGTAGCAGTCACAATGACTCTCCAGTGCCAGTTTCAACATTTTAAGCAGTGGTGCTCAGTGGTGCTCTATAGTCTCGATTCTTCCGTACATGTTCAACTTTCACGAGTAGTTGTTGTTGGGCTATACTGTATCCATTGCTCCGCTTGTTTGACTATGGTTTGGATTGGAAAAAGCTACCATTCTAACATGGTCTGGTCTGTGAGGGGCTGTCTCTCTCACTCTCTATGAAGCACTCGAGCGGCGAACCTTCCTGTGCCAATCTCATCGGATTCCGCCGCCGATAATTTTTCCGACGATATTCGGTGATCATGACTCATTCCTCGAGTTACTTTTCCACTTTTTCTGCATCTGGAACAAATCATTCGAACTCAGATTTTAAGAATTATCTTCGGTTAACCACCATCTTTTCGGGTGTAGTAATTATCTGAAATGATCTCATTCAGCATCTCGGGCTCTCGCCGAACGTGGTCTCTTCAGCACTTGACCAACTCTCCACCGACACCGACTTATACCCCCTATGTGACATGGCTTCATGACGATAATCGAGTCTTTTCACTCCTTACCAACTCTATGAGCGATGAGATTTGCCGCATTATTGTATATCTTGAGACAGCAAAGGAGGTTTGGAAACAGTTTAAGGCTCTTTTCTTCTCGAAAAACAGTTTACAACGACTTGATGATATCTTCCGGACCATGGCCACCGCCGATCTGAAGGACGACATTCCGCATTTTGCTACTCCATTTCAAGGTCGCTTCCAGGAATGGCTTCACCATCAATCATTGTCCACTGATCTGGCTACATAGCGCTCCTAGTGAAAGGCTTTTGTTGGTGCTATGTATCTTGCTCGCCTTCCGTCCTATCTGGATAGTGTTCGTTCCACACTACTCTCAACCGGAGGCAATCCCACCTTGACCAATATTTTTGCAACGAGTATATGAGTTCCTCCTCTAACTACTCCTGACTCGACAGCACCTGACTCTTTCTTAGCTACGCAGGGCACGTCTCGTGGCGATCGCACTTTTGATCGTGGTCGTTCTCGTAGTGGAGGCACTCGTGGTGGAGTAACAGAGTTCAGGTGATCGTAGCAGTGAAAATTTATGCTGCACACACTGTGGTCAAACAAATCATGTAGAGGTCATTTGCTGTAAGAAGTATGAGTATCCTGATCAGTCACCGACCCCTTCTGCTAGACAGGTGTCAGCTGAGACGCTCTCGACCTCCACTTCCACCGGTGGACTTTCATCCCATGAGCTTTCAGTCTGTTCGAGGACTTCTGTCTCGATCAGCCCATATCTCTAGGTCATCCTCATGGGTTATCGATTTTGGTGCAACAAATCACATCACTCAGTGCACCATTCCCTCTATTACTGAGACGCCACATCAGTTCATCACACTTGTCGATAGGATACCGTTCCTGCGTTGGGTTAAGGGCCTCTCTCTCTCACTCTCTCTCTTACTCTTCCATCTGTTCTTTCAGTACCTTCTTTAAGATACAATTTACTATCTGTGAGTCGTCTTACATAAGAACATAACTGCTCCATCACATTTTCTCCTTTTTCTTTTGTGATACAGGATCTTCGGACTCAGACAGTGATGGGTGAAAGTCGTGAAGCTCATGGACTTTATCATTTGAATGCACCACCCACTGCTCTTTTCGCAGTTTCAAGTATTGATTGGCATCGATAACTTGGTCATGCACCTTTGTCTGTCCTTCGTACCATGATCCCTACTTTATCCTTCTCTGAGTTCAGTTGTGAAGTACGTATAATGGGAAATCACTATAGATCTAGCTTTCCCGTTGTCCATGCTCGTAGTGATACTCCCTTTGCTGTAGTCCACTCAGATATATGAGATCCTTATAAGCTGAAAAATCTATTTGGTTTTCAGTATTTTGTCTATGTGTTTCGTACATTCATTTTTGAAATTCATATTCATTCTCTACTACTATTAAGGTCATACGCACTGATAATGCACGGAAATATATGTGTACACAGTTTCAGGATATTTGTTCTCAAGAAGACATCATTCATCAAACCTCTTGCGCTTACACTTCCCAACAAAATGGAGTTGTTGAGCGTAAGAATCGTCATCTTTTAAAGGTGGCTAGAACCTTATTATTTCAGATGGACGTTCCTTATATATACTGAAACTTTGCTTTGCTTGTTGCATGTCATCTTATCAATAGAATGCCCTCTGTTATCCTAGAAAACAAATCCCTATTCTCTCTTCTATATCATAACAAATCTCCATTCAGTCACTTCGAGGGTATTTGGATGCACGTGTTTTGTTCACTGTATTGGTCTTACTCAAGATAAGTTAACCCCTCGTGCATCTTGATATTTTTTCGTTAGGTATTCTCGCACACAAAAGGGATATGTATGCTATTCTTTTGAGACAAGAAAAACTACTATATTAGTCCATGTCACTTTATTTGAACTACCCTACTTTTACTTTTTCGGGATGTTTTACTCTTTCTTCGGATCCACTTCCTCAACCTATTATTGGTGAGGTAGGTCCACCATTTGTAACTGCTCCTACATCTGCTCCTGCTCCGCTTCGGACCTATACTCGAAGGGTAAAGCAAACAATTGATAAAATAATTCCTACAGCTTCTCACCCTCCAGCCATGATACCTGCTCCGGATGATCTATCCATTGCCCTTCGTAAGCACCCTCATACCTGTACTTTACATTCCATTGCTAATTTTGTATCATATCATCGTCTCACCCCCTCTCTTTGCAAGTTTGCATATGCTTTGTCATCTATTTTTGCTCCTACTTCAGTAAGAAAGGAACTTGCACATCCAAGATGGAAAGATGCTATGAATGTAGAGATATAGGCTCCATGGGAAAATGGCACATGCGATGTTGTTCTCACTCCTTCAGGCTAGTTTTGTGTTAGTTGCCGTTGGATCTACACCGTAAAGCACAATCCTGACGGGTTAGTTGTAAGATTAAAGACTAGTCTTATGGCCAGAGGATTTACCAACATCATGATATTGACTATGAAAAGAAATTCTCTCAAGTAGCCAAGCTCAATCTTGTTCGCGTGTTTGTTTCACTTGTTGTGCACCGTTCATGACCATTATACCAACTTGACATCAATAATGTCTTTCTACATGGTGATTTGAGAGAGACTATTTACATGCTTCAGCCTCCTAGAAATGAGACTGCGGAGGAGAACCATATGTGTCGTCTTCGAAAGTCACTGTATGAGGTCAAACAATCTCCACGAGCATGGTTTAAGAAATTAGTTGGATTAACTAAAAGTGTCAGGATTTCTTTGGTGTAAACCAGTTGATACTCCATGGAACAAAATCTCAAATTTTTCAACTTTACTGATGAGTCAGACATTATTATTCCAAATCCAGACATGTATTGGAGATTTGTTGACAAACTTATATATTTGATTGTGATCCGACCGGATATATCTTTTGTAGTGAGCTTAGTCAGTCAGTTTATGCATACTCTAAGAAAGTCTCATCTTACAGCTGTGGAGCACATTTTGAGATATTTGAAGAGTCTCCTAGTCAAGGCCTCATTTATAGACCTACAACTAACCTATCTCTCACAACATATACTGATGCTGATTATGCTGGGTCTTCTTATGACAGACGTTCTAACAGTGGCTACTATACATACTTTGGTGGAAATCTAATTACATGACGAGCCAAGAAACAAACGGTTGTAGCTCGTTCCTCAGCTAAAGTAGAATATAAAACTATCGCTCTAGGTACATCTGAGTTGACTTGACCTGAACGTCTCCTATCTGAACTCGGTGTTCAGTTATCTAGTCCTCCAGTTCTCTACTGTGATAATAAGATTGTCATCAACATTGTTGAGAATCTAGTCTTCCATAAGAGAATCAAGCACATAGTGATTGACTGTCCCTTTATACGTGAAAAGGTTCAACAGAGGACAATCCAACTACAATATATACCACCTGATGACCAAATTGCAAATATCTTCACAAAGATTTTACCTCAACCTCTTCATTGTCATTTCACCTCCAAACTGAGCTTATTAAACATATATGTTTCAGTTTGCGGGGAGTAGAGAATAGGTCAAGTTGTAGAGAATAGGTCAAGTTATTGTATAAATGCCTATTGTATGAATACCTCCTCTTAGGCAATCAATGAGATTATTCATTCTTGCAAATCCTAACAGAGATATAGAATCTCCTTGTCGAATACCTCTTTTTCCCTTTGAAGTATCCATACATGGATCCATTTATACACAAGGAATACGTAGGGGTTGTGACACACCTCATTACATTGTTCACAAACTCTACTGGGAAGTTGAGTCCCCTTATAACTTGATGCAAAAAAGACCATTCAAGGCTGTCATATGCTTTTTGAATGTCTATTTTTATCAAGCAAGGAGGACTAACATCTTTCCTAGAGTAACCCTCCACCAGTTTATGGCACAATAATACATTCTCTATTATATTTCTGCAGACTGTGCACCATCTATTATATACTGCATCATCCCCTTAAGGCCTTAGTCATTATTTTATAAATGACATTACAGCATGCTATAGGCCTATATTCTGCAGGTTTCGAAGAATTTTCCTTCTTGGCAAACAGATGCAAGGCAGTAGAATTGATTTGAGTAAGGATTTTACCTCTCATTAGAGAATCCTGGATTGCAGCTATAACTTCGTCTCCAATAATGTGCCATGCCTTCTTGAAAAATAAGGAATTGAATCCATCAGGTCCTGGGGATTTTTCCTTTGGTATAGACCATAACGCCTGCTTTATCTTAGAAGCAGTAAAAGGCTGGACTAACTCTGCTGCTTGCTCATCTGATATTCTGGGACCAAGAGCTATGATTTCAGGGTCAGCACTCTTGATCTGAGCTGATTTTCTAAGTAATCCTTCAAAGAAACATTGCATCTCCAGTGCCATTTGGTCATCCTGCTCCAGCTTTCTCCCTTTCTCATCATAGAAGCTTGATATAGTGGCTCAAGCTTTTTTTGTTGCACATAATGCATGGAAGTACTTTGTATTAGCATCCCCCTCCTTACTCCATGTTATCTTACTCTTCTGTTTCAAGTGAGTATATTCACATGCAAGTAGCTGCTTCATATCTTCTAGTAAAAGCCTCTCCTGATCTAAGAGTTCCTGACTCACATCCAGCTGCATACTGGCTTGAACAGTATCCATGTCCGCTCTACACTTCCTCACTTTCTCATGAATATCCTCGTAATGTAGCCTATGAAGTGTTTTCAAATCTTTCTTTAAGCATTGCATCTTTCTAACTACTCTGAACATGGCACAGCCTCTACATTCCATATCCCAAACTTTACTAGGTCTCAAAATCTGGGTGCAAAACCCACATTAACTAGCAAATCTAAAGGTTCCCTTTCCTAACTACATGTTTCCTTCATATATAGACATTACCCCTGGACTATGATCAGAGATTCCTGCACTCTCAAATTCCACTTCAGATATTTGGTACTGAACAAACCATTGTCCATTGACCATTGCTTTGTCTAGCTTACATTGAATCCACGAGTTAATATCTTGGTTGTTATACCAAGTGAAGAAAGACCCCTTTGCTGGCAAGTCTTCTACACCAAGTTGTATACACGCCCTCATCTCTGCACATGGATGGCTCTGGACTCCCTCAAAACCTCTTTTTTCATCTAAATACAAAAAAAGTATTGAAATCTCCAATAACCAACCATGGCTGATCAAGATTGTCCCCATAGCTCTTCATATTTTCCCACAACTGCATCCTCAGGGCTGAAGTATTCCTCCCATAAACAAACGATAACCTAGCTTCAAATCTCCCATGGACAGCTTTCAACTTCACATGTACTATTTGATCTGTTCCTGCTATATATCCAACATTCACCAGTGCAGGATCCCACAATATCCAAATTCTACCCAAGTCAGCATGATAATAATTGTTAATGAACTTCCATGACATACACATACAAGCTCTAACAACTTTAGCAAAATTATTAGCCTTGACTCTAATTTCTAGAAGACCAAGGACCTGAATCTTATTATGAGCAATGAATTGCTTTATTTCATGTTGCTTATGGTTTTGATTCAGGCCTCTAATGTTCCATGCAGCAATTTTCATATGTTGGGTTCTGGAGGGATATCCTTCTGAGCTGCCTCAAGGGAGCTATCATTAATGACACTTCCTGTATCTTGAGTTATCTCAGAAACTACCTGTTTCGTTCCCCATTGCTGCTTGCTTGGATTCATCTCCTGACTTTTCTTAAGAGTCTATATCCATCATGGCTGTTTTCCCTGTAGGCACACCAACTTGACCCTTGGCATTTGAGACTGCTTTCTGAACTGCACCAGTCTCCTGCACTTGCTTTGGTCTCCACACCTTCACTGGTTCCATACCAGTCTTAACAGATTCATTACAGTCCTGAGCATTGTTGAGGGAACCATTCATAGATCATTCTTTGTGTCTTAATAGTCCCATGTATATCCATCCATGCAACCTCCCCCACTAAGTCCTTCTCAGTATCAATCTCCACTAGAACCCTTGCAAAATCCACCCTATCCTTTGTTGCAGTAAATCTGTCAGCATACAAGGGCTGCCCATCGCGAGACACAATTCTAGTCAGTGACTCTTCACTCTCCAGTACGTATAGTTAAGTCCAGGGAGTTGAATCCATATAGGAATCATATCCATCCTAGCTTCTTTCAGATCGAAACCCGCAGTCCAATTCCAAACCACCAAAGGACGAGAACCAAAAAACCACTTCCTACTCATCACATCCTCCTTGTCCTTCATCGAGCCAAACTTCACTACGAAATACCCATGATGATGGCGCACCATCTTCACAATTTCCTTGCTTTGTCATGTTTTGTCCATGAATGCCTTCATTGCTGCATATGGCACCTTCCCTCCCATGGCATAGTATATAATAGCTGTCTTCCAGAAATCAAGTTCAGTTTAAATATGTGCTGGTCCCATGATTAACACTTCACCAACATCCAGGACAAAGCGCAGTTTCATCGAACCACTGTGATCAACTATCTGTTTACGTTTCACAAACAAATCTGATCCTCGCCTTTGAGTCCAAACATTCCCTGTTCCATTGAGATTTGGGTTCTCAACCTCATCTGCCCATCTAGCAATCCTCGTACTCGAAATGCTCTCTTGTTCTGTACTACTCACCTTCCCCTTGCTATTTTCCCCTTTCAAACCCTTATCAACACTCTTCTGCACATCCACAATCATCGTTCCATCCAGACTCCTCTTCGTCCCATCCATTTTCCTCATCGCATCCACAATCCTCACTGTGTCTCGTTCTTTCACCACAACAGCACTCTTTACATCATCCACCTTCCCCATCCCATCACTATTCTTCTTCGCATCACCTCCTTTCAGCACATCTACGCCTTCAATCAGATCCTCCTCAGACTTATTAGGGTTTTTCTTTGTTTTCGATTTCTTAGCCATAACGATAGTTATGAGAAAACTAGAAGAATGAGATGAGATCTAGACAGTGGCAATGAAAATCGCAACGATCTCCATGGGAGAATTCTCCGCTTTTCTCTCTCTACATTCTCTCTCGGATTAACAGTTCTTGATCAAGAGGATATTGCTAGTGTTATTCTCTCTTTTTATCAAGATCTAGTTGGTAAGTCTCAAGGCTGCACTGATATGGTGAGGCACGAGGTGATATGTGAAGGACCTTGTCTCGAGGAGGCACAAAGGCAGGTTCTGACTCAATCTTTTACTGAAAAAGAGGTTAAGGCTGCCTTGATGGGAATTGATTATTCAAAGGGTCCTGGTCCTAATGAGTATACATCCCTACTTTTTAAGAAGTCCTGGAGTATAGTAGGGGATGATATTACCAAAGCTGTATTGGACTTCATGGAAAGTGGTAAGCTTTTATTGCAACTAAACTCTGCTTGTATAAATCTGATCCCTAAGGCCTCTCATGTGACTAGAGTGGAAGAGTATAGACCTATCTCCTGCTGCAATGTTTTGGAACTGCGGTACTGTAGTTCTGCCACTTGGTTATGTCACTCTCTCATCAATGTGCTATACTTCTCCCTCTTTGATACTGCGGTACTGTGGGACCTGCTTCTAGTCAACAATCCTTCATCTCCTTTTTGCTACCCTGCTTCTTATAAACGAATCCATCCAAGAACAGCTAAGCGGACCTCTTGTGACCTTCTGGCGTCAAGCTATCCCATGCTATTGCTCAAGTGAATAAAACCCCACATTTCGAGGTTGAGGAGGAGAGCATAAATTTGTAATTACGATGACATTATTGTAAATAAAGAGCAAGTAACTATCAGAAAATGAACCTGTGGCCGATAAGCACAACTGCAGGAGGGGAGTCTCCATACAAATTCTCCAAAACAGCGAAAACATCATGGGACAAAGTCTGCAGAGAACAAAGACAAAAAAAAATTTATGTGGATACAAGAAAAACGTAGCCAACAAAGCTCAATCTAGAGTGGTCGTCTTCTATACTGCAAAGTACTTGACACATTAACCTCAACAGATAAGTCTAGATCATTCTCCGCGGTTGATTTCCCATGACCTCTCAAGTCCATGGCTACCACCCTAACTTTTTCCTTCATGGCTCGTGCTGAGATTGCAAATGATAACCTGCAAATAAGCACACCTAAAATCACATAGACGATAAAAAAAGATGTCTGATCTTTCTTAGAGTAACTTCATACAGCATATGGAAGAGAAATCATTTCCTCCTGGATCACCACATCATATCCCATGACATATGTCTGACAGTCTAGAATCACATTCATTCACCAAATTTAATTCAGACTCTTTATTAAGATCAAAACTCTCTCCAGTGGTTGCTCAAAAGTCAAACACAACTCTGGCACAAGGAATTTGCTGATCAGTACAAGATCGGGATGACCATGGGAAAACTTGTCTATTAGCCAAGAACAATAGAAATACCTCAGCACCAAAGTTACCCAAGTTGAAGTAGTATCCGGATAATTATTCAACAGATACGTGATGATATTCACATGTATAAAAAGCTCAAGTACCCCAGGGATAAAAGAAATAAAAGTGCAAAAGCCTTTCACTGCATAGACAAACAAATCACAAATAATCTTACCCGGTATAACCACCTCCATGAAGACAAAACAGTACAGGACCTTCGGATCCTGCCTTGTAGATATGAAAAACCTAAAGCAGATCTCCATAAACAAAATAATAAATAATCCATCAAATTATGAGGACAAACGGATGAGTTCCTCACTCACATCTTCAGAATTAAGAATTTTAATATACTCCTCTTCATCAAAATACCCCTTCCAATCTAAGGCTGAGTACTTTCGCGAAAAATTCCTACAGAAGTCAATCAATGAAATTTGAAGTGTGAGCAATCCGATTCCCATGCAAAACAAGAAGGCAGCCACTAAAAAACAAAGACAAATGTAGATATATAGGGTGTGGAATTTACAGGTCAGGAGGAGGACGAGGGACATCAGAAAAAGCAGAAGCAGGATGGGATGAGGGTAGTGGTGGTTGAGACAATGGAGAACGATGATCGCCGAATTCCTCTGGAACAGCGCCAAGAGCGGAGGAGTTCACACCGCCATGAGACATCTCCGGAGGGAAATAACAGGGCTGCGGATCAAAAGTTCGAACCAGTTCGGACTATCAATGGAGAAAATAGAAAGGAGCCACTGTAAAGATCAAACTAGAGGCTTACCCCTACTGGAATATCAATGGAGAAAACTAAAAACAACTGGAGATTGCTTAGCATCTTTATAACAGTTTAATTAAAACGTCATGTGTTGAGGAACCGGTTCCACCAAAAATTTGAACTGATGTGATAGGCCCCTTACATTATTTGTATCAAAATTCTCAACATCATGCTATCATAAACTCTAAGTCAAGCATTCTGCATTTTCAAAGCTTTCCACATGGTGTCCATGTAGTTGGTGATTTAAATCTACAAATGGGTACACCGCAGCAAGATCAGATGGCATTCAGCTACTAATATGGATCTGTTGGGAAAAAAGAAAAGCTCATAGTTCTTTTGAAATATATATTAAAAAAGAAAAATGAAAATAGCAACAAAGTACTATAATTAAAGGGTTTTATGTTGCTGTTGCAGCAGTTGCCAAGAAATTGCTGCAACAATTTGTTTTAATCACAAACCAAAGAAACACAAGCAGTTCGAAAAATTTAAAAAGCAAAAAAAAAAAAAAAAATTTAATTCTGAATCGAGTAAATCTAACGGTTAAAACCACTGTTGTAGTAGGCACTGCACTGCTGTTCAACAGCCTCCTTTTCCCGATAATTAAATATCACTCTTTATATACAAATAGAAGTCTAGTTTCTCATAATAAGAATGATAAATCCGTTTCTTCGGTTTCCCTTTCCATAAGATTCCCTTTGTCCCATTAATTTTGTAATGTTTTGACTTTGCACGCATATCGATGCAAAGTTTAACACGCGTAAAACAACAATGAAACATAGTTTTTTATAAATTTATCGTGAAACATTAATGATTGTGTAAGATATGTACTTCAAACTAATATACGTTACGGAACGAACAGACATAATTTTATATGAAAACGAGACTTATATTCATATGTATAGAATGATGCAAAATACATAAATTTTACAAAATATGTGGGACGAAGGGAGTATGTGTTTGTTCCAATATGCAATTTCACCTTCTAGGTAGCAACCTAGTTTGTCACTAGAAATTTCATGAGCGTAGCATACTAATAAAGTACTCCCTCCGTCTCATAATTTTTGCAACATGTATGTATTTTGCATTATTCTATACATATGGATACACAGTCTTGTTTTCATATCAAATTACTTCTAATCGTTCCGCAACATATATTAGGTTGAAGTATGTAACTTACACAACCATTGTTGTTTCACGATAAATTTATAAAAAAACTACTTTTGATCGTCGTACGGCACGTATAAACTTTACCTCAAGAGTGACAAAAATTCAAAACATTACAAAAATAATGGGACAGAGGGAGTACCTAGTAGGCATATAGGCTAAATGATGTGAGAAAATCATAAACCGAAATTTGCTATTGAAAATCAAAGAACACTCCAAATGATAATTTTAAAAATTGTTTACTCAAACAAATATCTTAAATTGACATTTCTCTCAAAAAGAAGACTACCTTCCCTTATCATCTTGAAACAAAATGGACCGAAATGTGCTTAAGAAAAGCCAATAAACATCAAAACTAACAATACAGTTTTTTTAATGATATTTTACATGCTGAAATGAGAATGGAGATGGTTCATCAGACGATGTGATGAAGCTAACGGCTTATTTTGCTCACTAGATTTTTTTCTGTTCAACTTAACCATCGATGCAAGATTTTATTGTTCTCATTTAACAACTGATACTCGTATAACTTCAAAAATAAAGTTCGAGTTGTTACGAATTACAATAACAAATGAAATTAAAGGGAAAATAAAAGGCACGAATATGGTGGACTAGGAATGCACCAGCACTCACAAAAATGAAAGAAAAACGTGATTATCATATGGAAAAATGAAAGGTGTTGTTCTACATAGTTAAGCTTCTAACACAAAGCATTCCGATTCAATTACCACACGTGATACACACATGAACACTCCAAACAATCAAAACTACATGAAAAAGGTCGACAGGCAACCTGCTGATCAACTAGAGATCGAAACAACTTGGAAAAAAAACCAGCAAACAGAAACCTGCAACTAAACTTTGATTTCGATCCAAGATGGCATTTATATTAACTTATTATGCTTGGCAGTAGACACAACTGAGACCACCCGATAACTAACGAAATCACAAGATCATAAATTCAGAATTCAAAACAAGAATATACCAGTCTCCTACAGCACAATACAATATGTAAGTATGAAGAGTAAATGAGTCCTCCAAAATGATCATGATCATTTCAACGATTTTTATCGGTGAATTTTCAACTCCTCAACAAGACTAACAAATTCCTGTAGCTTCATTTCGAAAATCAATTAACGGCAAAAAGAAATACCTCGATGCCATCTGTGATAGGCAGCTATCCCGATTGCGTTGATAGGGTTTTGACAATGGTTGGTGAGAGGGACAGACAAGAGCTAGCCGGCTATGAAAAGGTAGGCATCGGAGCCATGTGTTATGAATTATGATCCAGGGCTAGCATCATGCTCATACGGGTTCTTTCTTTCTTTCTTTTTTTCTTTTTTTCATTCTGGGAGACTTGAGAGTAATCTTCACCAAATCCACCACTACATCGAAATCTTTAGGGTTGAATCCACCATCATATCGAAATCTTCGAGCTTGAATCCACCACCACAACTCACAACCACCAAATCCTCTATCATAATTGAGCCACCACCTCTGCCACAGTCGAAACCCTAAGCATTCACCACCACCACCATAATCGAGCTTGGGAAACACCATCGCCTAAATCGAAACCCTAGACACTGACCACCACCACCACCAAATTGATATGGGGAAAGAGAGGGGAGGAAAGACAAGAAGAAAGTGCTTCAATTGGACAACACTATCGAAAATTTAGTTCAATGGGAGGGTGAAAATTCGGAGAAAGGAGAATCAGAGCACGGGAAGAAGACCATGAGAACTGAACCGAAGAGGACCAAAAGCAAAACAAGAGGAGAAGAACAAAAGGATTAAAAACAACAGCAAAGAGGGTACGAATATCACCTGGCCTTCAATACCGGTGTTATGTTTCTTTTTTCTACAAAAAGATGGTTGATTTGAACAAGTTGTTGTCAGGATTGTGTCGTAAGAAGGTGAGAAATACCCCCCGTTTGACCAAACAGTGCAACATAGTGTTTGGTCCCAAACAGCGCTTTCAGTCCAAAACAGTGTTCCCAGCCAACTTCCGATGAATTTTCCCGTCGACATCTCGATGACCATGACTCATTTCTCGACTTCCATTTCCACCAATGGTCTCTCCTCCCAGGAGCTTCAGTTTCTTCGAGGACTTTTATCTCGATCAACTCATATTACCACTTGTTGGAAGAAACATGAGTATCCTGATCAGTCACCGACCCCTTCTGCTAGGCAGGTGTTAGCTGAGACGCTCTCGACCTCCACTTCCACCAATGGGCTTTCCTCTCATAAGCTTTCAGCCTATTCGAGGACTTCTGTCTCGATCAGCCCATATCTCTAGGTCATCCTCATGGGTTATCGATTCTGCTGCAACAAATCACATCACTCATTGCACCATTCCCACTATGACTGAAACACCACATCAATTCATCACAGTTGTCGATAGGATACCGCTCCTGTGTTGGGTTCAAGGTCTCTCTCTCACTCCCTCTCTTACTCTTCCATCTGTTCTTTAAGATACAATTTACTATCTGTGAGTTGTCTTGCATAAGAACATAACTGCTCCATCACATTTTCCCCTTCTTTTTTTGTGATACAGGATCTTCGGACTCAGGCAGTGATGGGTGAAAGTCGTGAAGCTCAAGGACTTTATCATTTGAATGCACCACCCACTGCTCTTTCCGCAGTTTCAAGTATTGATTGACATCACGACTTGGTCATGCACCTTTGTCTGTCCTTCGTACCATGATCCCTACTTTATCCTTCTCTGAGTTCAGTTGTGAAGCACGTATAATGGGAAATCACCACAGATCTAGCTTTTCCGTTGTCCATGCTCGCAGTGATACTCCCTTTGCTGTAGTCCACTCAGATATATGGGATCCTTATAAGCTGAAAAATCTATTTGGTTTTCAGTATTTTGTCTCTGTGTTTCGTACATTCATTTTTGAAATTCATATTCAGTTCTCTACTACTATTAAGGTCATACGCACTGATAATGCATGGAAATATATGTGTACACAGTTTCAGGATATTTGTTCTCAAGAAGGCATCATTCATCAGACCTCTTGCGATTACACTTCCCAACAAAATGAAGTTGCTGAGCGTAAGAATTGTCATCTCTTAAAGGTTGCTAGAACCTTATTATTTCAGATGGACGTTCCTCGTATATACTGGAACTTTGCTTTGCTTGTTGCATGCCATCTTATCAATAGAATGCCCTCTGTTATCCTAGAAAACAAATCCCCATTCTCTCTTCTATATCATGCCAAGTCTCCATTCAGTGTCACTCCGAGGATATTTGGATGCACGTGTTTTGTTCACTGTCTTGGTCTTACTCAAGATAAATTAGCCCCTCGTGCATCTCGATATTTTTTCGCTGGGTATTCTCGCACACAAAAGGGATATGTTTGCTATTCATCTGAGACAAAGAAAATTACTGTATCAGCCGATGTCACTTTTCTTGAACAAGTCCCCCACTTTATTTCTTCGGGATGTTCTTCTCCTTCTTCAAATCCACTTTATTAACCTATTATTGATGAGGTAGATCCACCACTTGTATCTGCTTCTACTCCAGCTCCTGTTCCTGCTCCTGTACCCGCTTATGCTCCACTTCAGACCTATGCTCGAAGGGTGAAACAGACAATTGATAAAGTAATTCCTGCAGTGTCTCACCCTCCACCAATGACGCCTGCTCCGGATGATCTACCAATTACCCTTCATAAGCATCCTCGTACTTGTACTATACATCTCATTGCTAATTTTGTATCGTATCGTCTCACCCCCTCTCTTCGAAATTTTGCATATGCTTTGTCATCTATTTCTGTTCCTACTTCAGTGAGAGGCACTTGCACATCCTGGGTGAAAAACTGCTATGAATAAAGAGATGCAGGCTCTATGGGAAAATGACACATGGGATGTTGTTCCCACTCCTCTAGGGCAGTCTTGTGTTAGTTGCCGGTGGATCTATACGATAAAACACAATCCCGACGGGTCAATTGAAAGATTAAAGCCTCGTCTTGTGGCCAGAGGACTACCCAACAGCATGGTATTGATTATGAAGAGACATTCTCTCTAGTAGCCAAACTCAATACTGTTCGTGTACTTGTCTCACTTGTTGTGCATCGTTCATGGCCATTATATCAGCTTGACATCAAGAATGCCTTTCTACATGGTGACTTGACAGAGACTGTTTACATACTTCAGCCTCCTATGTATGAGACTGCGGGGGAGAACCATGTGTGTCGCCTTCACAAGTCAATGTATAGGCTCAAACAATCTCCACGAGCATGGTTTGAGAAATTCAGCATGGTTGTACAGGACATTGGATTCTCCAGGAGATCTGCAGATTCTTCATTATTTGGTCATCTATGTTCTCAAGGGACTGTGATACTACTTGTTTACGTTGATGACATTATCATTACTGGGGATGATACAGCTGGAATTACCAAGATGATATCTCATCTCTCAAATCAGTTTCACACCAAAGATTTGGGTACTCTCAAATACTTTTTAGGGATTGAGATTGTTAAGTATGGAAAGTCTCTTTTTCTAAATCAGAGGAAATACTGTTTGGATATACTAAAAGAGTCAGGATTTCTTGGGTGTAAACTAGTTGACACTCCAATTGAACAAAATCTCAAGCTTTCCAACTTTACTGATGAGTGAGACATGATTATTTCAAATCCAGACATGTATCGCAGACTTGTTGGCAAACTTATATATTTGACTGTGACTCGACCGGATATATCTTTCGCAGTGAGTTTAGTCAGTTAGTTCATGCATACTCCAAGAAAGTCTCATCTTACAGCTATTGAGCACATCTTGAGGTATTTGAAGAAGCCTTCTAGTCAGGACCTCATCTATAGACCTACAGGTATTCCCTCTCTCACAGCATATACTGATGCTGATTATACTGGATCTCCTAATGATAGACGTTCCACCAGTGACTATTGTACATACTTTGGTGGAAATCTAATTACATGGCGAGCCAAGAAAACAAACGGTTGTAACCCGTTCCTCAGCTGAAGCAGAATATAGAGCTATGGCTTTAACTACTTCTGAGTTGACTTGGCTTGAACGTCTCCTATCTCAACTCGGTATTCGGTTACCTAGTCCTCCAGCTCTCTACTGTGATAATAAGGTTGCCATTCACATTGTTGAGAATCCAGTCTTCCATGAGAGAACCAAGCACATAGAGATTGACTGTCATTTTATACGTGAAAAGGTTCAACAGAGGAAAATCCAGCTGCAGCATGTACCAGCTGATGACCAAACTGCAGATATCTTCACAAAAGTCTTATCTCGATCTCTTCATTGTCATTTCACCTCCAAACTAGGTGTATTAGACATATATGCTCTAGTTTGTGGGGGAGTGTAGAAAATAGGTTAAGTTATTATATAATGTTGTATAAATACTACTCTTTGATTATCAATGAAACTTAACATCTCCAAAAACTCTCAACAGGCGTTAAATGATTGTTTTGTTCCATTCAACATGGAACATATTTTTGTGATAGTAGGTATGAGGATGAATGATTTGTGTGTTACTTTTCAAGGTGCTTGTAATAGTACGACGTTTGAGAGGTTGTTGGAACATATTTTTGTGATAGTAGGTATGAGGATGAATGATTTGTGTGTTACTTTTCAAGGTGCTTGTAATAGTACGACGTTTGAGAGGTTGTTGGAACATATTTTTGTGATAGTAGGTATGAGGATGAATGATTTGTGTGTTACTTTTCAAGGTGCTTGTAATAGTACGACGTTTGAGAGGTTGTTGGAACATATTTTTGTGATAGTAGGTATGAGGATGAATGATTTGTGTGTTACTTTTCAAGGTGCTTGTAATAGTACGACGTTTGAGAGGTTGTTGGAACATATTTTTGTGATAGTAGGTATGAGGATGAATGATTTGTGTGTTACTTTTCAAGGTGCTTGTAATAGTACGACGTTTGAGAGGTTGTTTAAGAATTCAAAAAAAAATTCGGAGAGGAAAGTGTTGTGTAGGATGATGTTTGAACTTGCCACAACAAAGGACAATGAGGGAGCGGATGATTTTGTTCGAGTATTTGTGTTGATTGTGTGCAATTGTGTCCTATTCCCCAAGTCGAGTAGGTACACACATAGGTCTTTGTTTGCGTATGTTGATGACACCGAACATTTGTGAGAATTCACTTGGGGTGCTATCGTGCATGATTATTTGATCGAAGCTATCCCAAAGTTCAAAGCAATGGAGACAAAGATGCCAAGAAAAGGGAAGAGGACAAGAAAGATGCTATGAAGGCTTCGTATTTGGATGGTTGTGTCTTTGCTCTTTTGGTACATGTTCTATGATACAAGTCGATTGCTTAATTTTAATTCTTTGATTACAAAAATTTTATCTTTTTTTTTTATGTTTATATGTTTGTTAGGTGTGGGTGTATGAGCACTTCAAAAGGCATGATATTTAACAATTCAAAGCTTGCAGGATTCCCATTAATGTTTCGATGGCAAGAGAAAAAGGCTCATTCTAATCCTGAAGTCACAGTCCTGCTGCTTGATAATGTAAAGGCCTCTCAAATAGTCCATTTTGTTGCATCTAGTGATTAAAAAGCTTTGTTGTTGGAAACTGAAGTGCCAAGCGAAAAAAGAAAAGATAAACTTGGTATATACTTTTTTTTTTATCAATGTGTAATAATTATTATTCTATTGCATTCACCCATTATTTGGTATACTATGTTGTGGTTATTTCCTTGTGTTTACAAATTTTGCAGGCTACTAGATTTGGAGCCTGTTTGGATTTATTGGAGAAGGACTTCACAAGGGTACCAAAAGAAAAAAAACCAAGAGAAAGAAGGAAAAGAAGAAAGGGAAAAAAAAGATGCAAAGAAGAATGAGAAGGATGATTATGCACAAGAAAAACAAGACGATGAAACCTATGATGATGGAGTGAGAAAGATGATGTGTTTAAGGATTTTGATATTGGTAATGTGGATGATCACTCCAATGAGGAAGAGAAGATGATTATGGTTTTCAAGAGTGATGATAGGATGAAGGAGAGAAGAAGGATGAGGATTAGAGAGACAAAAAGGATGAGATTGAGGGGGGCGAAGAAGGTTGATAATGGAGGGTTAGATGCTCTGAGGGTTGGATGCTGAGGATGATAGAGAGAAGAAGGTTGATGATGGAGAGGTGAGGAAGCCTTCTAACAGGGAAGAGGATGACAACCTTTCCATACAATTGTTGAGCCTTTTTCTCCAAAGGTTGACATGGAATCAAGCAAGCTGGATGAGGACAATGACTCTAAGACAACCATGGTGGGTCGGTTGAACAAAAAAGGAGGTTGAACAAATCTTTCAATTAAGTCACACCGTAAAAGCAAATGAGAAGAAAAAGGTTCAGGAAGAGACAGAGCTGTTTTGTGGAGAATTTCATCTTAGAGACAAAAATGATCGATCTATTTTGCAACACTTTATGAAGGAACCTAATAAGCAGTAAGTAAACCATGATTCCCTTGGGATTAGCACTTTTGATACCGTATTTGTTCTATGGCTAATATCTTATTCGTTTCCATTCAATAGAGTTGTAGTTTGGCAATATGATGGATACGAATTACAAGGAATCGATGTTCTTCGTTTGCTGGCCAAGGACCCTAAACATCCTCTTAATCAAGAGGTCATAAATTCGTATTTAAGGATGTTATACGAGTGACCTGAATTCGCCTTCTGAGGTACAGAGGTTGTGGTATGTGTATATCCAACCTTATTATTTCATGTAGGTGAATAATTTTAAGCATGTGACTGGTTTTTTTTTTTACATGAAATTTGTTATATTTTTGTAAGCCCACGGTTATATTACAAAAATCGTGAAAGATAAAGAGAAATGCACCTAGAAGAGATGACCTTGGGTCATTCCTGAATGGAATCAGCAGTTCATGGAAGAGATTGTCGGGACGTGTCGACAAGGACACATTCTTATCTTCGATATGTATTTTGTTATATTTTTGTAAACCCACGGTTATATTGCAAAAATCGTGAAAGATAAATAGAAAGGCACCTAGAAGAGACGACCCTGGGTCGTTCCTGAATGGAACCAGCAGTTCATGGAAGAGATTGTCGGGACGTGTCGACAAGGACACATTCTTATCTTCGATATGTATTACCCACTTTGTGACGAAGCGAGGTAACATTGGAGTTTCATAGTTGTGGATGTAAAAAAATAGGAAAATTATACATTATAATTCGTTGTGAAAGCGAAGAAAAGTGAGCCCTAGGCCACGCAGTGGTGAGCAATCAATATTCTACCCTTGGCTGTCATCTTCTTCTTTTTTCTTCTTTTTCTTTTTACTTTTGCATCAAAAGTTGTATTAACTCTGAATTTGGATTGTGCAGATGGAATTCATTGTCAACTACATTAACGTGGGTTATGGGATTGATTTTGAGGTGGACTAGCTGACACACATGATTCAGTTATTGGTACGTTCAAGAATGGATGATATTGACTTGAAGAGGGCGGAGATCATGTTGTCCTTCTTAATGGACGAACATTGTGTTTGGGAAGACAAATGTAACGACTGATTAGCTTCGTGTTCGGAACGGGTGTTGAAATTGTTTTGGAATGCTGTGTCAATTGTAAGCTTGTAGCGATGAGCAATGTTGTTTTTGATGCCCTTTGTACTCCAATGTAGACATGGTTGCTTTTGGAAAGGATATGTCTTAACTCTGTACTGCTTTTAAGACATGATTCATGAGTCTGTTATGTGTCTTATCATATTCTCTCTTAAATGAACAATTTTTTTTTCTTGTTGTATTGTAACTTTCAATCTAAGTACTACATCTTATTAACTTTTTCGTGTTTTTGTTTAGGGTTATATTATATCCTCTCAGAAATATCTAACAGAGTGTTAGTTGTATATTGTATCGTGTAATAGACCTATACTTCCAAGTATAGTTTGTCAAACTATATTACGGAATGGGTTATGCCTCATGAATACGAATTAAGTAAGATTATAGATGTGCATGAACTAACATTGTACCAAACTAGTTTTACATTAACTTACATTGCCTCATGGGTTTTAACATAGACAATCCTACAAAGTAGTTTCATTAACTTTCATAGTACATACATGAACTTACATTTGAAATTGGTCTTAGTTCAAAACTGGAATCAACAATAGTAACAAACTAGGTAACATCATCTTATGACAAATTAAACATGATTCAAAACTTTCATGGACAACTGCCAAACAATTATGTCTCATAGGCAATAGAATAGAAGTTCTCAAGTATTTGTTGTGTTACTTCATTATATGACTAATTCATCTTGTTTCAAAATTTACATGGATAATAGAATAGATGTTTTCATCGTTAATGTTGAACTTTAATGCGTATATTGTAAGTATGTATGTTATATCGATCAATACTCTTTATTCATGTAGATGTAAATACAAATCCGACAAATGTACACTGTGATTGCCTCTTGTAACCTAAAAAAGACCTTAAATTAACAAATTTTATGCATTTTAATTAGTCCTTTTGGACCAATAACATGATTCAATCCACGTGTTTTGGACCAAATTGTCCTTTCAATCCACCTCTTCAAGACTGATTTGCCCTTTATATATCCTTTTTGGACCATATTATCCTCTAAATCAACTTTCCTAATCCACATCCCAATCCACGACGCACGAACCCTAAATTCTCCACCACCACCAAATTCTCCCTGATTTATTTTATGTAACTTGTTCATTCCACATATAATACTAAAATCGGGAAAATAATTATATAAATTATGAATATGAAGCATTTTTTATCAAGTAAGAGAATATTTAGCCAAGTAGATCTATATATTTTGCTAAAAATCTGTACATTAATGCAATTTAGAATAGTTCATAAGTTTTATCCATAATAATTGACCTAATGATAGAGGAGATATGAGAATGACACAAGTCAAGAAACAAAATTTTTTAATACTATGAAACGCTAGGAAGAAGGTAAAAGAAATATACAGTACAATCGACTATCAACTATATATAAACTATCAGCTATCAACTACTATTAAAAAAAAAGATGAACAATGGTAGTCCATGTGTTTTGAACCTTGACTGACAATAGGAATGATTATCAACATCACTAAAGGAGCTGAACAAGCATAGCGTGAATTGAAACTGCCACCATAAATATTCATCATTATTAATCCAAAAACTTGAGGAAAGATACAAAACCTGATTAATAACCTTGACTGAGGAAGCATGATCAAAAGCCAATATTACCATCACGACATAACCAAATTTTCCTTAATGCATAGAAGCATCACAATTTATATGATTGGATCAACATAAGAGTTCAATGATCAATCAAGCTACAATATTTTAGAAATCAGACACAGCTCATGATTGATCACTGAGTTCAGCCAAGAAAAACAAAACACAAATAAATGATCAATTACTTACAGTACTCCACCAATTAGGAATACTTGATTGCTCAATGCTCAGGCTACACAACCACAGGGAACCTACAATGGAATCCAATATGTCCATATTAGTAGTTGCTCCCTTCTTCAACAAATACACCATAAACGACCCATCCCATTCAAATCATCCCCTAATTCCAATTACAATACACCCTCGCCATTATAGACCCAACAGAACCCCAAGCACAATACAGACTCAAACCAAGCACAATGCACCTCACTCTCGACTTAGCTGAACCCCAAACACAGTACAGACCCATCCAAATCAACTCATCGAGGACGCAGCCTCTAATTTCATAAAAATCGACCCAAAACCACAAACACCTCAATCTCAACAATTCCCGACCCTCATCAAGAAAAAAAAAGTACAAAGTTTAAGGAAAACGAGAATGAAAACATACCTGACACTCTCCGATGATGAATTTTGAGGGGCGATGTCCCTGCAACTCGGCAGACACAACAAAGAAGAGAGGCGAGACGGTCCTAATGCATGGGAGTGTGAGGAGCCCTAGAATAAACAGAAAATCAAAATTACTTTTATTTTTTCTGTTTTTGAGAGGGGGAAGTTAAGTTACAGGCCACGTATTATAATATTTGGAACGAAAATATTTCATCCGTTTCTATAAGCAACTCCGTTTAGAACGGAACAACAAAAACGTTTCAATAAGCTATGTATTTGAAACGGTTATATAATGCGTTCAATGGATGTAGCATTAAAAACAGAGCTTTAAAAAAAGAAGGTTTCAAAATGCACCTCTTTTTAGTTATTGGATTGTTTGAAAATTGTTTTTATGATTGTTGGTAGAGTTGGTGATCTATTTTTCCAAGGTCGAATAGTGAATTAATGTGCGTTGATTATGAAGTCGTTCATTGAGGTTTGCTGCTCTTGCACTAGTAGAGACGCTAATCCTGTAGCACATCTTCCTATTCGATCGAATAGTGTGTTATCAGTTTTGATGTGTATTCTAGACTGAGAAAGAGCAAAAAAAAACTGACCTCAATGGATATTTGTTTCAAAAAAAAAAAAAACTCTCCTCTTTATGCAACATTTGCAATAAAAAATAATTAGATGATTTACAATTTTAACAAGTTTTTCACCTTTGAAACACTAACTCATCACCCTATGTTTCAATATACTCCACTAAAGCTACCTCAACAAAAAACGATAATTCTTTCACTAAATCCTTACAAATACAACACACATAATTTTTTCATGGAGTGTCGGAATGCCATTAAAGATAATTTCGTAATTTCTATATTTTCTTCACTTAGTTTGGGTATTGTACTAAAATTTAATTAATGAATCAATTTAGATATTAAAGTGATGCTATCAGAATTTAAACATGGAATGATATTAATTCTTCATTCATCAATTGAAACTTCAAATTTCATATAAGCAATTGAAACGGTTTTCCAATAGCTTCCTCTAGCATCATTTACCTCACCATAAGTTGATCTGGTTCGTGTCCATTTCCACGGTCCAAAACGGGTCTTGAACGAGGGGGTGAGAATGTGAAAAAGAAATGGCAATCAAATAGCTTAAATCTTGTATTTTATGAAGAGACACAATCGGCCACTTTATCTTAGCTGGTTCTCCACTTTTCTTCTCCCAATCTAAATTCCTTCAAATCCGATGTATAGTTTTGTTTTTTTTCAAAGTCTCGAATATTCAATTCATTGATTTTGAGTTATTTGATTTGAAACTTGAAATAATGATGGTAGAGATCTTGATGGAGGATAAGTTTTCGGCTGAGCTAATGGTTGGAGTCATGGACCTCAGGCGCGGAATCAAGAAATTCCGATGAGAAAGATCGAGTGATTAAAGAAAATTATGTGATAAACGTAAAGATCATTCTACAAAGTAATAAAAAATGACCTTAACTCATTGCTATTTCATTTGAGCACTTCACTCTTCATTAAATAGAAATCGATTGGTTTGTGTATGTAAGATCAAATGGGAGTAATTAGAAACAAATTTGATGAGTTTTGTTTGAGATTTGATGAATTAAACAATTGTGCGCATGACTATTTATTTAGGGGAAAACACAAATTGTATCAAATGAAAATTATTTCTCTGAATTGTATATTTTGAGTAATATTTTGGAAAAGTTATATCCTGAAGAATTTTTCTAAAATAGTTAATCCTAATTAGTTTAAGGATCTTGTTTGTGTTTTACGGCTTGCATTGGATATATCGATCTCTGTATCAAAAAGATACTTCACGTTCATATATCGTCATGACATATTTGTGTTCTAAAACTATACAGAGCTTTGTATTAGAACGATATTTCAATTCATTTGCTACTGCAGAAACAATATCACATAAAGTTCTCAAGTATGTGCCATGGACCGCGTTCATCGAGTCGCTTTCATTAACTAATTGCAAACGAAGGAAAACTCCATCTTTCTATTATAAGATGATAACGAAAGACACAGGCTATCAACTTTGTTTATTTCAACAATTCCGTTGATCAAATAGTTGTAATTTTTATGTGAAGGAGAGTGTATAATATCTCAGCATTCTACAATAATAACAGTCGTAACAAAGTGCTTTTCGAGAATTGACGCAAGAGATCACAACAGAAATTTTTTTTAGAAGGAAGTGTGTCGTGGCTTCTTAACGAGGCAAGATTGTAAAATGATAAAAAAAGACGTTGAAAACAAAATAGAAATAGTCTCCTATTTTGCATCATGAGCTATGAGAATTTCGTTTAATCTATCAAATCGTAAACGAAAAAGATTATACATAAATTATACACATATATATATATAATGATTATAAATAACGCATTGAACATGTGCAAGGTAGCAATCTAATACACAGAATTAAAGATTGAATTCAAGTATTCAACAAAGACAATCAGATTCAACTATATCAGCACGTACAAGTTGAGGATGGTTACTAGAAGCACAGGTGGGATCGCCAGAGAATACTAAAACAAAAACGTTTATGCCTAACCCTGACAGGGGGGAAAATAAAAGTTGATGCAAGTTGGAATCGAAGCTTTACATCAGGACAGATATGTAGTGCGGATGTCGATGACAAGTATCATAATGTGACGATCCTTTAGGTGTACCCTAGACTAACTAATACTCCCTCTATATCAGCTTATCCAATCTCAGCCTCCCATTCAAAATATTACCATGAGCAAGTCCAATGATACAAATTACTTTTGTGTAGTTAAATCTTTGATTTGTTAATGAATAATATAAATTTATTAAAATGCTTAAGAAAAAGACTTACACAATTATAAGTAGGGAAAGTGGGACTGTGTTACAGCAGTCAGTATTCCATCACATTTTAAACATATATTCATAAAATTATTTGTTTTTTTCGTTTGATATTATATACAACATCTGTTTATTTGGATCATTATAAAATACATATAACATAATTTATTTAATAATCTTTTCACATTAAAAAATTAAAACAATCATCATCTGTTACAGTACTCCCACTATCTCCTCTCACATTATTTGAGTAAATCCCAATATTTTGTTTTTATCAAATTCCACACAAATTCAACACAAACACATAAAATCGTATATCGAGTCAACATGTTACTTATAATATGAAACGGGGGAGTATATGCTATCAAAACCTAGAACATTTACCTATTAATCAATATCATATGATTTTATTTATCAATTAGTCATCTACAAAAAATAAAGAACTTTAATTTCATAATATCTAATAAATAAAAACAACGAATCATTCATAAAATTAAATCAAATAAGAGAATCTTCGATGCCCAGTGAAAGACAACTGAAATGACCTCACGTCCTTCTCTGTTTTTCTTATCCTCTTGATAGTGAAAAAGTACAAGATGTCGGACGAAGAGCCATTGTCCACGAGTATCTTCTCAATGTCAAGCTCCCCCATGTTGAGAGTTTTGACGAGGAGGTTATCCTCCTTACCTGCGGCTATCACCTCCCTTGAGGCAAAGTTAAGGGGGTCTATTTGTCATGGTCGGGCTGCTTTCCTTCCCCCTAGTTTCATCCCTTTTGACTTTTTTTGGTCGGAGTTCCTAGGGTTATCTTTTTGAGGATCGGGATCAGCTTGACCTCGGCCCGCAAATTCCCCTCGGGTACGTTTCTCTGTGTAGAAGCTAGTTCTCCTTTTTTTTGATCTCCATCGTCGTCTCAGTATGAATTTGCTTTCCCACCTTAGCCAATAGTTCGGTGTATGCCCACTTCACTCTCTTAGACTGGTGGTATGAAAGGTGCCATGATGAGTGCCTCGCAGATGTTGCTATCGTCGACCTCTTTAACCTTCACCACATCTTTGACTTAGAGAAGATACTTCACCATATCCGGACCGTTGAGGACCATCGGTTATTTTTTTGGGTCTTTTAATTTTCTAAATTCAAAAAAAAATATTCGTTGAGAATTTGAATTCTTAAGTACTTTAAACACATTACAAAAAGTAGCCGTTAAGTTAAGTTTCACAATATGAAAAAAAAAATATTTCTATACCCGTTCACAGTTTATATTCATGTGGGTCAGGAGTTTACAATCATTTGTTATAATAATTTTTTATCAATTCTTCAAATTATTATTCTCCATTGCTATCGGATATAGTTTCTATTAGATTGTTGACTCGATTGTTTTGTATGATCCAATCCTTTAAAACGACCCACATCTCAAAGCTATATGACAACAATCTACATCTTATCTAGTGTAAAACTCGTCCACCTGCAAAAAAAAAGCCGATTTGAAAGTTACAATGGACACTGAAAAGATTAGTAGATCACGTGCCATAACAAAAAGAACGGGATAATACAGTTGTTGATTTTTCAACCATGTTAAAACATCTAATTTATGTATCTCTTCAGAAGTAGTATACATAGTTAATACGTTACACGATAAATATTGTGAGAGTTTGTTATTAATAGTTGTGTATATGTCGAAAGCTCTACTACTACTTATTCCCCTAGTAATATCAAAAAATACACTTTTCCCCTTAACTCTAGATTTCTGTGACGTTAACGATACATTGGCATTAGACAAATTAACACTACGCTTTGAAACATATTCGAAAAATAAATCATTCAAAGAAGAACTAATAAAATGCTTATCATAATTTATTAGTTCATTATCAACCACCATGATAGGAATGTGCAATCTCTCCAATTATATAGAAATTGATGAAACAAAACTGAGATGTATTAGTCATAATGTAGTTAGTAAGCTTAGGCTAGAAGTCAAGTAGGTAGTTGCAGTCTAGGTTGGATGTTGGAGAGGAGACGACTGTAGATGATGGACATCGTGTGAGCCACCAGATGCAGACTACTACAAAGGACTTTGGTTAAGCAACTAAGGCATTCATGAGAAACAAAAGAACTTTAAAGTCTTCAGGATCTGGGATTGAGCTTGTAGAAGAGGACCAACATAGCAAGACATGAAGTGAATCAGATCTGGGTGCAGACTAAGGTTGCAAGGTACAGACTAGGGCTTACAATACTGGATGCAAAGTGAAGGTTGCAGGAGATTGGATTATAGCAGAGATGATTGCTAGGGTTGAGTCAAAGGTCTGGAGTCAGTCAAACAAAGATTTGAGTTAAAGCAGCAACGACATAATTTCTCGAGTTAGTAGACTGTCAGCATCAGAAACAAGATGATGGGGGACACGAGTGGCAAAGTGTCATATCAGAAATAGTACCATGTTTGCTAGGTTCATTCCCTGAGCCTATAAAAGGGAACCGTTGAGACTCATTGAAGTAAGGTTGTTCAATGTGATTGAAAGACAAACTTCAAAGCAATCAAAAGTTCAAACATTACTCAAGAGAGCTAATTCATGAAGATCACAGTGAAAGGAGTATCACTAGTCTGCAGAAGAACACAGATTACAGCGAAGTCCTGAGTTTGGATTTGTGCAAAACATCTGAATCCTTCATCTTTTGTACAAGTTAGATAGCTTGTAAAAAGGACTTTTCTTGTAAGCTTAAACAAGAAGATAGTGATACTCATCTCTTGGTAACGAGTGAAGACTGAACTAAGTTCTCGATTATCATTTGATAACGAGTGTCTGAATCAATATAAATACTGTGTTTATTACTAGTCTTTATTGCTTGATATTTAGAAAGACAATAAATACAGTATTTATTGCTTGATAAATATTGTTTATTGCTTGTAAAAAGGAGTTTTCTTGTAAGCTTAAACAAGAAGATAATGATACTCATCTTTTGGCTTGACTATACTGGTCACCAAGGGAAGATTAGACTAAGCTCTCGATTATCATTTGATTACGAGTGTGCGAATCAATATAAATACTATGTCTATTACTTGCCTTTATTGCTTGATATTTAGAACTGTTAGAAACAAATAATCACAGCCAAATAGAGATAAGCTCAAAGAGATTGAACTCTCTGGCGTAGACCACCAACTGTCATCTGCAAACAACTTAAATGGTCTGCATGGAACAGTGGTCTGCAAAGAACTAGTATACTTCATTAAAAATTTGATTAATTTTTAAAACAACGTATTCACCCCTGTTCCCCCTAGGTTGAAACTTGGACCTTACACACCAAATTTATTCTATAAGTTTGCTCAATCTACACACCAAGATATATAAGTCTCCTCAATTTTATCTTAGGGTCAATTATAGTAACAAAGCAATATAAAAGTGGAATGTTTTCAAAATATTTTACAAAATTAATCTTCATGTTTAAACAAATAGTAGTAAATAAATTTTTTGTTCTATAATCGGCAAAAAGTTCAAAAATCTCATTAAGATTTGTGATTGCTAAATTCGAAGTAACATAGTAACTTCACGAAAATAAATTTATAAGTTCATTAAATTTTTCTAATAATCCAACAAGCACCACCAAAGTAGTCCACTTTCTTTCCCAAATCACGTTATGTTCCATATATTTACAGATAAAACGTGAGAAAAGAATTTTGTATTGTAAAATAAGTTGACACATCTCGTAAATAGAATTCCACCTATGTTGTATAGTTAAAATCATATATTTATAAGATATGTGAAGTTCTTTACAAATTTCTTTAAAAGATTGTTTTCGTGTACCGCTATTTTGTTTTAAAATAATGATATCTCTAACTTTAGAAATCAATTCTTCACAATCTTTTAAACCATCTTGTACAATTAAATTAAAAATATGAGCGATACATTTTACATGAATTAATTGTCCGTTTAAAGTAGGACAAATTTCCAATTTTAAACTTCTAACGACGACATCATTAAAAATAACGGTATCTAAACTAATAGGAAAAACCTTATGTTTTATACCAAACTCATAAGAACGCTCAATATACTCCAATTATTATCAATGTAATGACAAGTGACATAAATATAGGTTAAACCGATAAGAGAAGTCCAAACATCGCTTATAAAAGCAATGCCAGAAATAGTTGAAAATTGTGAAATTGATTTTTGTTTTTCTTCTTCCATTCTCTTAAAACAATCTTGTTTAAAAGTGATTGTGTGATAAAAATGTGCGATCGAATTTTAGAGATTGTGTGACATATTCACTAATTTTTTAATGCTCAACAGTGATAAAAATAGATTCGGTACAAATTATATACTCAACAAATTTTCTATGATTTTGCTCGTCGATATATAAAAAATTAGAAGGCGTACCATCATCCGCAAATTGTATTTTGAGATTGTCGACTTTCCTTAACGCCTTGCTTTTGAAGACAACGTTGAACATTTCTATCAAAAGTATGAGTGATGCCATTTTTGAAGTAAGCGAACCCCCGTAAGATGAGCAACAACTTGCAAAATACTCGTCGCTGATCGTTCACTTCTCGAATCTTACAATATTCCCACACCAAAGTTTGCCGTGGACCACGCATCGAGAATGTCATCGGTTCGACCGCATGGTAAGGTGTTTCGGGCATATTATCCTCAAACTCATAAAGCTCGATCCTTTGATCGCGCTCAGGATAGTCCTCGGCTATATGCGACGAGTTGACCTCCAACCCTCTTGGATGTTTCCTCCATTGAGAATTCGAACCGGAATACATTATATCAAATTGATATGTAAGTAAGTAAATGAGAAATGGAATGATACGGAAGATTAGAATTGAAGAATGATATGATAGAAGAAATTGCCGTGAAAATTATGAAGAATTGAATAGCTATTTATAGAAATGAAAAGGATCGGGAAAAGCGGCAGCATAGGAACCACGGGACCCCCTACTACTAAAGGAAAAACTCCAGGCTTTCTTTGTGTAGGTGGGGTTGCCGAATATGGAATCCTTGTAGTAGGCTGGGCCAACATCCAGCCGAAAGAGGGCTCAAGAAGCCAATGTAATCACAGAGAGGAGCATAAAATAGTCCCAATACTCACCAGAAGCAATCCAATAAAGGCGGGCACAACCAAATTCCAGATAACTCTAGACGGAAAATACAATCTATGACACTTCAGCAAAGAAAAAAAAAAGGGAAGGCCACTGAAGGCGAGGATGCACTCATGAAATGTGCTCTAGAACAGAACAATTTATTACATGAATTGAATACTGAATCCCAATACATTCTTTTCTCTAAGAAGAAAAAAAAAAAAAAAAAAAGAAAGCCAGAATGCATTTAGTAAGTAAACCAGAAATTTTCAATTAGTGGCTTAACTAATTGCTGCGAACCCAGAGAACATTGTACTGGTAGATGAAATGACAAACGGGACTTCCGGGACCAACCTTGAGAACCTGAAAGGCGACAAATTCAGGACTCCATTCAGATGTATCTTCATGGCACACTGCGGCTGCCTCGATCTTCATACCATCTTTGCCGACCAAAGAAACCATGTAAGGAACAGTCGTAGGTCGTTTATGGCATATGAACACGGTGTAAGGATAGCTGCTCCTATGGCAACTTATGGCGGACCGTTCATCTCCAAGCTTCTTGACTTCTAAAACACTATAGGATTGCATACTCGTGTCCTTAGGTATCACGGAAGACAATGCCATGACCTTGTTGCCTAGATTGGCGGCAACATAGTCGATCATGGACTCTAATGAAGTTGCACAATAGTTCTCGTTTTTCATAGTTTCGTTCATCTGACATCTCTCTATAGTTTCCTTGATGGTACCTGCTGCAGGGGACTCCTTATTCACGCCTAATAGGGTAAGAATCTGGTCCAGCTTTCCTGAAGAGAATGGTATAGACTCAACAACATGGCGAGGCACGAAGGCACTTTCACCAAGGGATTTGGGAAAGTGCAGGTTCATGGTTTGCCCCACGCTTAGGTCCTTCTCCGAGAAAAACAACGATGTGATCGTATCATCGTTTATAACTCTCTCTTCTGTCGTACCACACTTGTAGATATTTACCGTTATTGCTTCTGGAAGCACAGTACTTCCATTGACGATTTTTGTATCTAAAACCGTAACAACACACGTGAGCAAGCTTGGATCATCGCAATAAACAGACTGCATGTTGTTACAATAACTGTTTTCCTTAGTAATAAAACTATGTAATGACTAACCGTGTTGTACGCTAGCCTTAATAGCTCTCGGCATAGGAGTGTTTCCCAATTTCATCTTCCAATAAGCTTCCACGGTTGAATCTGCAGCATGACTCTTTGCTACCAAGTAAAACTGAAACATATAAAACATCAAAATAGTCTATATTAATTTTCATCCTAACTCGAACTCTAATCATCTCGATGATAATTGAATGTTGAAATGAACTATAATTTATATTCGGACATATGTATACATACGAGGAAGAAGGCGACTAATGATAGACGAGCACTCTCCATCGGACTTCTAAGAGAATTCAGCCCTTAAATTTATGAACAATTTGGTTCAATGTTAGTAGAGAGAGCAATGGTTGCGGTACATGAAATGTGATATATCAAGTCTATTTATAGAAGAAAACGTGTTGCTTTCTTCACTTCTCCATTTTCTCCTCGGTTTTTATTTTTCATTATAATAGATCTCGAGGACTTTGACTCATTCACTCTAGTTGTTTTTTTGGCGGCATCAGAGTAGATTCCTATTGTAGTTTTAAGGCAAATGTCCATAGTGCCTTACCAACTTTACACTAATAAATACTTAGGATGAATTTCCAAAAACTACCAAAAAAAAAAAAAGTTAAAAATCCAACGGATATAATACGGAAAAATAATTCTCATCCAATATAATTTGAATTTGTCCCAACCCAGCTCAAACACGACATCACTTTGCTCATCTGATTCACCCTCTCGCCACCTTTCTCCGCCTCCAAAGCCCACCACCCACCACCGCATGTCATCAGATTCATCTTTCTCGTCACCTTACTCCATCTCCACAACCCACCACACATTAAATATGAAAGTCTAAGGAAAGAAGTACAAGGATTTTCAAACTCACAAACACTCGCACATTGATAGCGTATGAACAGGAAAATCCTTGTACAAGGATCTCCAAACTCACAAACACTGGCAAACTAAATCCTTGATACATCTGGAACATATGAACATGAAACCCATAAAAATGACACTAGCAAGATGTTCGACGAAATGCCACAAAAAAACAGAGCATCGGTTCAAATAGAAGCAAGGCACCAAGTCATGGAACAACATAAGAGAAATTTGGGATAAAAAAAACATTTTGAATTGCTTGCAGGATCAAAAAAACTCAGACGTAGTGTTTACATAACACAGACCCATTGTTTCATTCAAACAGTGCGTTTGTCTTATGTAAGCAATACGCCTGCATTAACCAAAACGAAAAACCACAAAAAATCAATAGAAAAAATTATAAAATGATATGCATAAAATTGAAAACACTATTACATATTACCTACATAATTTAAAAAAAAAACATTGCCGCACAATTTTCAAACAATGCGTTTGAAGGAATGAAATAGTATGCCTATTATTTAAAATTAAAAAACAAGCAAATCACAAAAATCAATCAAATCCAACCCTAAAAATAAATTATTATAATCCAAACAAATCGATCAAGGAGCAGTGATTTGCTAGTTAGGGTTTCCCAAAAGGTCGAAACCTAACATCCAATGAAAAAATCAAAAGCGTCATTCGAATTCAATTCAACTCATCAACCGTGAACGTCACATTGTTCCAACAACAAAATCCAATGAAAAATTATGAAATTGATCGATTATGGTTTTTTCATTCGAACTCTGTAAAGAAAATTACACTCATATGATATCAAAATAAGTGCATGCATAAATTCAAGTGAATTGATTCATACGTTCATTAACAAGCTTAAAAAAAACTTACTTCATTTTGTTTACATAATCAAAATATTTAGGCGTATTGTTTATATAACACAAAACACTATTTCATTCAAATAGGAGGCCGGTGATATTCAAATAGTGTCCCTATTGTTTTTTTTATTCAAAAACTCACAAGATTAAACGAATGTTTAAACACAAATTTATAAAATAATTTCAATAGAATTGAAAAAAAACTCCTTATTTAGTAAACAACATGTTTTTTTCTTTAAAGAAAAAAAAAAGATCCAACAAGTGTTTGATTCAAAGAAGGCGCCCGTGTTATTCAAACTGTGCGCCTGTTGTTTTATTAAAAAACTCACAAGATTAAACAAAAAATTAAACACAAATTTATAACATATTTTTTTTAAAGAAAGAAAACCAGATCCAAAAATTGTAAAATTATTCAAACGCCCTATTTCGTTCTATTGGTGCACTATTGGACATTTTGAAACATTTGACAGTATTCAGAAGCCCTATTTCACAGAAAATGATACATTGTTTGAAATAATGCATTATAACAAACTAAAACGGTGCCTCAGTTCAAATCCGACAAAAACCAAAACGAAGAACCAATAAAAATAAATAAAAATAAAAATTTATAACTTGATATCCATAAAATTGAAAAAATTATCACATGGTATACAACATGAATTATTATTTTTTTAAAATAAAACAAATCTTGGTGCAATGTTTCAAACAGGGCAGAGCTCAAATGCAATAAATCCAAAACCACAAAAAAATCAATTAAAAATAAAAATTTATAACATGATATTCATAAAAATTAAAACATTATTACGTAGTAACCAACATGAATTGTTTTTAAAAAGAAAAAAACACACACTAGGGCACACAGTGCGCCTGAAGAAATTAAACAATGCGCCTGCTATTTAAAATATAAAAAACGAGCAAATCACAAAATCAGTCAAACCTAACCCAAAAACTAAATGACTCTAACCCAAACAATTTGATTAGAGTTTTCAATCACTTTTTGTAGTCGGGGTTTTCTGAACGATCGAAACCGAAATTTAGGGCTTGCATTGGATATATTGACCTTTGTATCAAAAAGATACTTCGAGTTCATATATCTTCATGACATATTTGTATTAGAACAGTATTTCAATTGCTATTGCAGAAACAATATCACATAAATTTCTCAAGTAGGTGCCACGGAACGCGTGTTGGATTAATGGACTCATATTATATGTACATGGACAATTTACGGATTAATTGTATGTTATGTGCTATCTTTCGGTTTGGCCTAAATATTAGTGGTCCTACGGATATTAATATTAAGTGGGCTAATATGTTGTCTCATAAAGTATAAGACCCAATTGTGTAGATACCTACGGGCTTGATCCTAATTGATGATGGGCTGATTAGGGTTAGGAACCACTATATATGTGAAGGTTAAAGTCCCCGGTTGAATCCGGTTGAACATAAATTACATCTTTCTACCATCCCATCGCGAGAGAGAGAAACCCTAACGTGTGTATGAACTGAAAGATACCCTAATCCTAGGCGATCTTCAATAGAGATTAAAGGCTTGTTCTTATGGATTCAGGTACGCTTCCTCTTATGATTTGTTCTAAATAATTCGATATGAAGGTTACAGTTTTATGGGATTTATTCCAACATCGTGTTCATCGAGTCGATTTCATTAGCTAATTGCAAAAGAAGGACAACTCCATCTCTCTATTATAAGATCATAACGAAAGACATAGGCAATTAACATTGGTTTACAATTTTTTATATGATCAAAGTTTGTTTCAACAAATCGGTCAAATAGTTTTTGTTTTTATGTGAGGGAGATGTATAATATCTCAGCATTCTACAATAATAACATGAGTTATGAGAATTTCATAAAATGATAAAAAAAGACATTGAAAACAAAATGGAAATAGTCTCCTATTGCATCATGAGTTATGAGAATTTCGTTTAATCCATCATATCGCAAACACACAAGATTATACATAAATTATATACACATATATAAAATGATTATAAACAACGCACATAACATGTGCAAGGTAGTAATCTAATATACAGAATTAAAGATTGAATTCAAGTATTCAACGAAGACAATCAGATTCAACTATATCGGCATGTACAAGTTGAGGATGGTTACTAGTAGCACAAGTGGGATTGGCTAAAAATATTAAAACAAAAAAGTTTATGCCTAACCCTGAGAGGGGGAAAAATAAAAGTTGATGCAAGTTGGAATCGAAGCTTGACATCAAGACAGATATGGTGTGCGGATGTCGATGACAAGTATCATAATGTGACGATCCTTTAGGTGTACCCTAGACTAACTAATACTCCCTCTATATCAGCTTATCCAATCTTAGCCTTCCATTCAAAATATTACCATGAGAAAGTCCAATGATACAAATTATTTTTGTGTAATTAAATCTTTGATTTGTTAATGAATAATATGAATTTATTAAAATATAATAACAATGTTTCAATACGAATCATGCTATAATATGTTCATATGATAAATCAATGGATAGAATAATGCCATTTAGATTACTTTCTGTTATTGGGATTAGTACATCAATATAATGTGAGAGTGACAAAAAACACTAAAGCCAAATTTTTCCATGAACTAAATTTACCATTGAACTGCAATTCATTAAGCCATTGCTATAATATAACAATGTGTATCCATATAGCACATCCATTGGACGTGCTCTAACGGTTTGATTTTCATTTGCATAATACAAATTTTGACCTATGTCGTAGTAAGATCAAACCTCATTTTAAATGATTTATTAAAAAACGTTAATGATTATTGACGTTACGAAATTTAAGTTATATATTGGAAATAAAGTATCATCATCTCATTTGATGAGCAATCCGATCTCAACAAAATGCGTATTGAATAAGATAAAGCTATACAATATTTTTTCAATTAGGATGTGACCGAAGAAGTAGAATATTTTAATTCGACATGGGAATTCATATGTTTTTTGACTTCTAAATAGACTTATTCCTTCCGTCCTATATTATAAGCAACATTGTTGATCTATTTTGATTAGTTTTATTTTTAATTGTATCGATGCATGAAAATTATGTCACATGTACAAAATTAGAATACACAACATAAATTATCATTAGTATTTCACGAGAATTTTACGAAAAATTATGTTTGATTATCCTACGACACGAATCAAAATTCCTCTCCATAAATGTGATATTCAAAAGGTTTCTTATCATTTAAAACGGAAAGAGTATTTCATATCTTTTATAAACAATTAGGTGAAACTTTTCTAAATTACATCGTAAATCTATAATTAAGACAACGAGCCAAACGAGACGATCTCGAACTGAGTGGGGTTTGACTCATTTAATGTTTACTCCGCTACAGCTTGCTTGAGCTCGTTTACAAACGAGTTGAGCTCAACTTGTTCGACTCCTGTGTATACTCGCTCCTTCAGCGGCTCCTCGTTTAAAGACCTTACGACCATTCATCAGTCGTACTTGACTTCAAACATGACGTGCCACAAGTGGAACAAGAATTGCAAGCTATTCGCACTCCAACTTCATGTACACATATGATCACGTGATTTAGCTAGCCTTTCTCGTAGAAGAGCTTGTGGAATGCGAATAGAAGTTTCCATATGAACAAGAATACGTTGACGGAACCGAAGATCGGTTGGACTTTTTGACATGACAGTATTGTTCGTGTGTACACGAAGGCGACCACGACATTGGTTGAACTTGGACGAGATGTTTCATTTTATTGGAAGCAATTTGCTGATGGAATAAGAATAATCCATTTCTGGCTGCTAATAGAGATCCAGGATACACTTCCTCTATCCCAGTAGATCAACTAAGATTGAATTTTATAATGTAAAACAATTGTTTATCTAGCCGTTTAAGGTAAATTATACTTCCCGTCTCAAAATCGATTAAACAAATTTTTCTAATTTGTCCGTTCAGAAAACAAAATAAAACCTTATCATAAAAAGAAATTTTGTAAGCTTAATTTATAAAATTGTTCGTATTATATTCATTTTATATCACAACATCATATTCCACTATCATTTTTCTAATTCATCGTCTCTCACTCACATACTTAAAGGGACAAAAAGATCATTTATATCAATTTCAATCCATTTTCTTAATAATTTGATCAACCTGTTTGAGTGAATTTGGGATGGATGGAATACTTAGGAGAGACTAAGTAGGGAAAGTGAGACTGTTGCTGCCGTTAGTATTCCACCACAAAAGTTTTTAAAGATATTTTTATAAAATTACCTACTTTCTCCGTTTGATATTTTATACAACATTTTTTTATTTGGATCATTATAAAAGACATGCAACATAATTCATTTAATAATCTTTTCATATAAAAAATCAAAATAATCATCATCTATTATACTACTCCCATTATCTACTCTCACATTGCTTCAGTAAATCCGACTATTATTTTTTCACCAAATTCCATATAAATTTAACACAGACACATAAAATCATGTGTCGAATCAACATATTGTTTATAATTTGGAACAGGGGGAGTATATGTTATCAAAACCTAGAATATTTACCTATTGAGAAATATCCTATTATTTTTATTTATCAATTATTCATATAGCAAAAATAAAGGACATTAATTTCATGATATCTGATAACTAAAAACAACGAATAATTCATAAAATTTAATCAAATAAATAATGAGAAAGAATCTTCGATGCCCAGTGGGAGACGACTGAAACGGCCTCAGGTCCTTCTCTGTTTTTCTCATCCTCTTGATAGTGAAAAAGTAGAGGATGTCGGATGAAGAGCCACTATCCCCAAGTATCTTCTCAATGTCAAGCTCCCCAATGTTGAGGGTTTTAACGAGGACGTTCTCCTCCTTACCTGCGGCTAGCACCTCTCTTGAGGCAAAGTTAAGGGAGTCTATCTGTCATGGTCGGGCTGCTTTCCTTGCCTCCTAGCATCTTCCCTTTAGACCTTTTTTGGTCGGAGGGTCATCTTTTCGAGGCTCAGGATTAGCTCAACCTCGTCTAAAATGACAGTCTCCATTGGGGAAATATCCATAGTTATACAGACAGAATTTTGCTCTATTGAAGCTGAGGAAGAAGGCACGTCTTTTGCTTTCTTCTCGAATTGCCGCACTTGTTGATCGAGACTTGGATCCATGGATGGAGGCGTGTGGGAAACTAAAAATGATTGCAAAAGTACATCAAGTCAGGAAAAAACTCGACTGGAAAATGAATCAGAACCAAAGGTACCAAACTGATCATCTGAGAGACTTTGGGTGGTAACAAGCTAAATAACGAGTCTTTTCAGTAGTTTTAAATTACCTCAGAAGTCTAGCAAATTGAATTGTCCAAAGAAAAGTAGAATTCACAAAAGGTTTCTGGAATGTTGACAATGCACCTAAGATCAGGTCGAGCCGAAAAATAATACCAACCCTCTCCGATGGAATAATATATTTTATAACATTTGAAAAACAAGTTGGGAGTTACATCGTACCCGAGTATTTTGTCCCCTTTAGCATACATTAAGAATCTAATGGTTAGTCGGATAAAATTGAGGATAAACATGGTGGAGTCATGTTCAAACGACAAAAAACCGAGGCGAGAAAAGCATGGATAACGAACTAGAAGCCGGATTCGAAAAGATTAGTATAGACAAGGAGTAGGAGAGATCAAAATTCATAACATATGGGATGGGAATTCAAGGTCATAACCACAGTATAACCCGTAGATGACCTTAAATTTCCTTAAGATCATCTTCGATAATCTCCGAGAAACTGGTCATTACATTTGAAGGGAAGACCGAATAACATCTAGTGGCTCAACTTCAAAAAAGGGAATAAAATTATCTTCAATCCTAGAGGTCCTAGATGAACTCGGGGGATCAGAAGTAACTCGTGATGGGGCTTCTAGAAAAGTTTGTTGGGTGGTTGGAAATTTCTCAAAAGACATGAGTCGTGAACAAGAAATTTTAGAAAACCTAAAGAAAAGCTAAGAGCTTGAAGTCGGAAGCTTGACTATGACGAGCCCCTTTGTTGGCGACGAAAGAATTTTTAGAGAGGAAAATTGATGGTTGGAGACAACAAAAATAGTTATCAAGTTTATCTTTAAATTATTATTGTAAAGAGATATAAAAAAAATTATTATTCTAAAGATATAAGATATATGGAAAATGTGAAGATTTAGGGCATAATCATAGGAATAATGATATTTACACATATTATCTTTATTTTCATACATGTACCATACTAGTTTGAAAATCGGAGCGGGTGTCTAAGGTCAACACCTCAGGCCTTTGACTAACGACGTTTGGAGTTTAAGTGATGCGTAGTAGAGAACAAGCACACCGAGATCGACCCTTGGAGTCTCTCCTCAAAGGTTCGAGATCCACATCGAAGCTTGACCCTTATATTGAGACCTCAACAAGCAAATAATTTGGCACCCATCGTGGGGCCTATTTGATCAACATGTCTCAAACTTGTAGTTATGCCACTTAGGCCTTGGGAGAACCCTTCATCAACCAACTTCCACCCCCTGCCAAGGCACAAGACCCTTGAGGTCATGGAGAACCCTCATCGACCTTCCACTGAACACATAGCTGTTTGGAATAGGTCTTTACATATTATCAAGTACTCTAGGGGGATTAGTTCAATTCTTAGGGCTTCTTTCTGGTCCTTCATGGGGTCCCGTGCTCGGGATACTGTCTCAGATCATCCATCAATGACGGGAGACCTCGATGGCTTCGATTTTATTGCTATCCTTCCTCGGTGATCTAACCATTTTGGTCAGCAACGTGTCTACGGTCTATTTGGTTAATCCGGATGGAAGCTTACTTAGGACATCTCCTATGCTATTCTCCCTCAAGGGATTTGTCGAATCTGTAGGTCAACAAATGTCTTGCTGAGTCTTTGTGCATGAGATACATATCGTTACAACTGGGGTCGAACCTCGCGCTTGCCTCCAACTAGTTCCACGACTAGTCTCGAGTCCGAATAGATCTCCATACAATCAATTTTGATATGCTTCGCTAAGCTAAGAGATGAGATCAGTGCTTCGTATTCAGCCATGATGTTTGTGGCCTCGAACTGGAGTGTGATCGAGCAAGAGAGGCCCCATCCGGTCGGAGAGATTAGAAGTACCCCTGTTCCCGGTCCCTTCTTACAAGAAGAGCCATCAATGGAGCTTAGGACCATGCAATATCTTACTAATAAAGTAGACCGATCTTTTGATCCATCCTTCTATCCTTAGGAGAATAGTAAATACGGCCTCTTCAGTGGCCGCGAGGTAAAGGTAGTGACGGTCCCCCTCTTGAGGCCAAGTGAGGTGTGGGATCTTCTGAAGATACTCTTTGAGTTGGACAAAGATGGTCTGACATGTCCAATCCCATTCTATTTTTGACCCGGCTCCTCTCGGCATCTTTAAAAATGTGAGCGTTCATACGGCTCCTTTGGTGGCGAACCAACCGAGTGTAACTATACACCCAGTTAGCCTTTGGATGTCTCGTCTTGTCTTGGGCGGTTCCATCTTGAGGATTGTTTCGACCTGAGTTGGATTTACTTCAATGCGTCAGTGCATGATGAGATGGCCGAGGAATGTGCCAGATCCTACGCCGAAAGGGCATTTGGAAGGATCGAGTCTCATTTTATACTTTCACAAGAGGTTGAACGTCTTGCTCAGGTCACACACATGGAGGTCAACCTCCTTAGACTTGGTCAACATGTGATCCACATAGATATTCATCGTGCTCCTCAATAATGGCTTGAAGACCTTGTCTAATAGACGCTGGTAGGTCACACCAACATTCTTGAGTCCGAACGGCATTATCTCTAACAACAAGTCCTTAGGTCAATTACGAAGGATGTTTTCTCATGATCTTTTGGAGCCATAAATATTTGACTGTATCCGAAAAAACATCCATAAATGACAAGAGCTTGTGGCCGGACGTTGCATCAACTAGTTGGTCGACCCTCGAGAGTGGATATTAATACTTCTGGCATGCCTTGTTTAGGTCAGTTAAGTCGATACACATCCGCCATTTTTTATTTGCTCCATGACCACATTAGCCAGACAGTGTGGGTATTTTACTTCACAGATGAGGCCAGCCGAGAGAAGATTATTGACCACTTTTACAATGCCTCAGTTCCGTTCTTCCATGAAAGGCCTTGTTTTCTGCTTCACTGGTCGAGCATTCTTGTCTACAGCCAATCGATGGACGATCACGTCTGGATCGATTCCCAACATGTCTAAGGGTGACCAAGCCAAGATATCTGATCAAGTTTGATCTGACGGGATTGGTAAAATAAGAACCAATCTTTACACACTTCGCTCGATTGTTCGGGTTCTAGGGAATTTCGTATAAGTCTTCTATCAGTTGGGGCTGAGGCTTGACCAAGCTCTGGTCAAGGTGTAGTTGGAGAGTTTTTTTTCCTTTTAGATCCGGGTATTGCTTCCAGGTCGTTGTATGCCATGAATTTGAGGCCATTTGGTTGCCTTCGATCATGTCTTCTCCTTTCGACGTTGGAAACTTATCATCACATAACACGGAGTGATTATCATCATCACTATGGATGGTAGGCCGAGAATCCCATTAAAGGAAAAGGGAAGGTCTACTATCAAGAAGTCTTTCATTCGTGTCAAAGTCCAACCGGTAGTTTAATCTCCTATAGTTAGTGACAGGGACATATACCCCTTCGGATATACAATCTCTCCTGGGAACCAGATCAAAGGGGCACAGAACGGCTTGAGATCCATCTTGGTCATTCCCATCCTCTTTATGTTAGAAAGACAGAGTATGTTGTGAGACAAACCACTATCGACCAATATCTTTTCGATATCGTAATCCCCAATATAGAGGTTAACGACAAGAGCATCATCATGAGAGAACTGGATTCCTCGGTCGTCCTCGGATCAGAATTAGACAACAGGATCGGTCCATATCTTCTTTCCTTCATTGCTAATAGAGTCATCTTAACGGTCTCGGCTCATGCGGGTTCAGACCCTTTTTCGTGGGTCTTTCAGGTTATGGCATTTCTCCATGTCATGGCCGTAGTCTTTTTGAGATTGGCAATATCGAGTCTTGTCCTTTGGAGCATCAAGGAAGCGTTGTATCTCTGGGTTCTTGATCAAGAGGTTTTTCTCTCTTGTGGCCATGAGTACCTCTCTTCTTAAGGGGACTATACTTGTTGTCACTCAGGGCAGTCAACCAAGCGATGTTGTTCCTCGATCTCTTACCCTTTGGATTTTTCTTGTCCGGTACTGGGTCAGTCTTCCTCCCTCCTTTTTCATTGGGTCGAGATTCTCCTCCTTGCTAGTTCATTCCATCCAGAGTCCAAGCCTCCGACTACGGATCTCCCTTGTTGTCTTGGCATGGATGTGTTTTCCCAACTTAGTAGTATGTCCATCGTTCCCTTATCAAGAGGCTATATCAGAGGTCATCGCTGACATATCTCATGATCAACCGGATCTTCAATCTTGACCTTCTCTTCGTTGAAGCTCTAGATATACGATTTAAGATCTTCACCCGGCTGTTGAAATTTTTTGTACATATAGCTAGATGTAAGCCTTTGTCATTTGCTATTAACATATTCCCTATGGAATAGTTCAGCCAACTCCGCAAATGAACCCACCGATCTACTTGGAAGAGTATTGAACAACGCTCAGGCTGGTCCACAGAGAGTGATTGGAAAGGCCTTGCACAAATTTGAATATTCATCAGGTCTGAAAGTTTTGAATATACTCATCCGGATCAACCATCCCATCACAGGTGTCATATGACGGCATGTGAAACCTTTCAGGGGGAAGTTGCTCATTGATCTCGACCGTGAAAGGAGTCTCCATTCTAAATACTCTTTCGTCGTCCCTGAAACGAGATCCTCCCTCAGTCTACTCAAACATCTTGTAAAGTTGCTCCATTTTTTGTTCCAACGGAATGAGTAATCTGTCAGGTTGGAGCAAGACCTGAGAAGCTTAGGGTCCTCTCCGGTCGGTCGGGTACGAAGGGTCTGAAGCTTATCGACCGAGCGTTCAGATGGTTTCTTAGGTCTTTTCTCCCAGCATTGATGTGATTTTTGAGATCTTGTGTTAATCTTGTGTCAAAGGTCGATCGGGTTAGATGGAGGTACTCGTTCCATATTCTGAAGAGGAACGACAAGTGCTTCCCTCCCTACGTTTTGTGGGGGAGTCGGGCCCGAGTTTTGGAGCAGCCTATCGTTCAGTAGGTTTCTCATCTCCCTTAGAGCGTCTTGTATCTGTCGGGTAATTTCTTGACGTAATTCTTGGTATATGATTACTATAGCATACTAAACTTCCGGACTCTCCGTCATGTACTCAGCTTTGGGTTGCGTTGGTCAACCCCTTTGTGGACCGTTCTCAAGGGTCTGTTACTTGGGAGTGACGGAAGCGGAGCGCGACTAGCGGAAGGCATGTTGGATAGTTCTGATTGCATGTTGGTAGTTCGGCTACTGGTTATCAGCATAGTGCTGCGTTGATCGTAGTCCCTACCTTAGATTGGATACTATTTGTCACAGTTAGTCCGATCTCTTAGATTGGATGGGACCATATAATGCGCCGAACGATGTGCATAGCAAGAAAACCAAGAAAACGTCGTTAGGAGGGAGACCGAGGTGCATAGCTCGGATGCCCACTCTGAGACTCAAATCAGTATGTGTCCGATCTGGGTGAAATGAGATAGAGTATGAAAAGGTCGTGGAATGTGGAGGGAATTGAGAATGAGGGAAAATACCTCCTTGCGAATGATGTATTTATAAGGAAGGAAACCCTACTTGGGTGAGATTTTTCCTCACCCTTCAAGGCCCATTTTCTTTATCTTTGAAGACTCATTTTGATTCTTCCTTCTTATCAATGAAAGAAACATTTGACTTGATTTATCCTTGACCATAATCTTGATTCGGGTGACCATCACATACTAATCTCAATCAATGACTCTCTGATTTGGTGTGAAAATTTCAACCTAGGTTACCATGTGGTAAGATAAAGGCTTGCGTTGAGCATAGGTTGTTTGCGGGTGGTTGAATGGATGTATCTTTTTTTTACACTCTTCTATATTAGAACAGATTCAGAAGAAGGTAAAAAAATGTCACAGTTGTAGTGAAGGATGCATTCAGCAAAAATCATAGACTTGAGTCTTGATAGAAATTCGAATGATGGTTGATGGATTTGATGATTTTAAAATGACTGACTTTGTAGAGTTTGTTCGGCTTCATAATTCAATAATTTGTACATCTCCTCATGCTTATCATGAGTTCATTGTGTCTTATGTTATTCTAATTGCCTTGTCTTGCATGTTAGTAGAAGAAATAGGGTAGTTGGTTTGGCGGTATGTAAAGTAAAAGTTCTAATCAAACTGTGAAGTAAGACTTTCTTATGAATGTGCGAGTGAGAAAATATTGGACTTGAGGAAGCAAAGTGGCTATCATGGATGCTTTACAAGTGGGTTCAACAGAAATCGACCTTGCGTTAGATGTCGAACTCATAATCTTTCGTTCTCAAACTGCAAAGTACGAGTATTTGAATTTCAAATTGCCTCATGGTTGGGTGTTTGCTCGGTTATTCAGACTTGATGACTTTGAGATGACATAAAAGTTTTATGTCACAGAATGATATAACTAATTTCAGAGTGTATATCCAGAGCATCTTGGTATCTGTTTTTTATTATAACCTTTTTTTCATAATTGATCAGAATCCTTCAGTAGTCATGTGATTCAGAGCAGAGGCTGATGCAAATTGGCATTTTGTGTAAATTAATTGGCATGATTCTTGTGCAAGTAAGTTAATTCGTATTTTTTTGGTACAGGAGTGTTTTCTTTGTTCTATTTCTGTTATTTCTAAGGTACTTCTTTTGTGATGTTGTTTGCACTTTGTGTAAAGTGTTGTAGTTGTACATGCTGTATCTTGATTCTTGTGAACCGGCCTGCTTAGGAACATACTGTAGCGGTCCGGTTCTTGAACCGACCCACCTACATCCGGACCGGTCCAATCCGAGCCTAAATAAGGAGAGGAGGACCGGCCCGACTCCAAGATCCTTAACCGACTGAACCGAGTCGGTTCTATCCGGGCTGTTAAGGCCAACCGGTTATTTATTTGGGTTTTTTTCATTTTTTAAATTAAAAAAACATATCCGTTGAGGATTTGAATTCTTAAGTACTTTAAACACATTAAAAAAATAGTCGTTAAGTTGAGTTTCACAATATTAAAACTTTTTTTATAGTTGTTATAATTTATACTTATGCGGGTTAGGAGTTTATAATCAATTGTTACAATTTTTTTTATCAATTCTTCAAATTATTCTTCTCCATTGCTACCGGATCCAGTTTCTATTAGATTGTTGACTCGGTCACTTTGTATGATCCCACCTATTTGACAACAATCTACTTCTTCTCTTGTCTAAAACTCGTCCACCTGCAAAAAAAAGCCGATTCAAAAGTTACTATAGACACTCGAGAGATTAGTAGATCACGTGTCATAACAATAAGAACGGGATAATACAATTGTTGATTTTTCAACCATGTTAAAACATCTAATTTATGTGTCTCTTCAGAAGTAGTATACATAGTTAATACGTTACACGATAAATATTATGAGAGTTTATTATTAATAGTTATGGACATGTCGAAAGCTCTCCTACCACTTATTCCACTAGCAATATCAGAAAATACACTTTTTCACATAAGTCTAGTTGTGTGTGATGTTGACGGTACATTGACATTAGAAAAATTAGCACTATGCTTTGAAACATATTCGGAAAATAAATCATTGAAAGAAGAACGAATAAAATGCTCACCATAATTTATAAGTTCATTATCAACCACCAAATTTACTCTAATATTATTAATAAGATATATAAGTCTACTCAATTTTATATTAGGATCCATTACAGCCGCAAAGCAATCTAGAAGTGGAATTTTTTCAAAATATTTTACAAATTTTTCTCCATGTTTAAACAAATAGTTGTAAATAAATTTTTTGTTCTATAATTGGCAAAAAGTTCAAAAATCTCATAAATATTTGTGATTACTAAATTCGAAATAACATAGTAACTTCCCGAAAATAAATTTATAAGTTCATTAAATTTTTCTAATAATCCAACAAGCACCACCAAAGTAATCCACTTTTTTACCAAATCTCGTTATGTTCCATATATTTACAAATAAAAAGTGAGAAAATAATTTTATATTTTAAAATAAGTAGACACATTTCATAAGTAGAATTCCACATATGTAGTACATTTAAAATAATAGATTTATAAGGCATGTGAAGTTCTTTACAAATTTCTTTAAAAGATTGTTTTCGTGTACCGCTATTTTTTATGAAAATAATGATATCTCTAACTTTAGAAATCAATTCATCACAATATTTTAAACCATCTTGTACAATTAAATTAAAAATATGAGCGATACATTTTACATGAATTAATTGTCCGTTTAAAGTAGGACAAATTTCCAATTTTAAACTTCTAACGATGACCTCATTAAAAGTAACAGTATCTAAACTAATAAAAAAACCTTATCTTTTATACCAAACTCATCAAGAACGCTCAATATAATACTAGCTATATTGGAGTCTGTATGATGATGTTCAAAAAAATCGAAAAGCAAGAACTCGTATTTCTAAAATCCAATTATTATCAATGTAATGACAAGTGGCATAAGTATAGCTTAAATCGGTAAGAGAAGTCCAAACATCGCTTGTAAATGCGATGCTAGAAATAGTTGAAAATTGTGAAATCGATTTTTGTTTTTCTTCTTCAAATCTTTTAAAACAATCTCGTTTAAAAATAACAGGAGAATAAAAATGTGCGATCAAATTAAGAGATTGTGTGGCATATTCACTACTTTTTTCATGCTCAACAGTGATAAAAGCCGATTCGTTGTAAATTATATACTCAACTAATTTTCTAAGATTTTGCTCTTCGATATATAAAAAATTAGAAGGTGTGCCATCATCTGCAAATTACTTTTGAAATTGTCGACTTTCCTTAACGCCTTGCTTTTCAAGATAACGATTAATATGTCTATCAAAAGTATCAGTGCCGCCATTTTTGCAGTAAGCGAACCCCGTAGGATGAGCACACAACATGCAAAATATTCGTCGTTGTCCGTTCACTTCTCGAACCTCACAATATTCCCACACTTAAGAGGTCTTTTGCCGTCGACCAAACACCGAGTATGTCGTCGGTCCGACCGCATCGGAAGGTGTATCGGGCATATCAACCTCGGACTCATAAAGCTCGATCCTTTGATTGCATTCAGGATAGTCCTCCGCTATATGTGACGAGTCGACCTCCAATGCTCTTAATGTTTCCTCGATTGAGAATTTGAACCGAAATACATTATATCAAATTGATATGTTAGTAAGTAAATGAGAAATGAAATGATACGGAAGATTAGAAATGAAAAATAATATGATAGAAGAAATTATTGTGAAAATTTTGAAGAATTGAATGGATATTTATAGAAATGAAAAGGATCGGGAAAGGCGGCAGCATAGGAACCATGGGACCCCCTAATAGTAAAGAGAAAACTCCAGGCTTTCTTGTAGTAGGCTGGCCAACATCCAGCCGAGAGAGGGCTCAAGAAGCCAATGTAATCACAGAGAGGAGCATAAAATAGTCCCAATACTCACAAGAAGCAATCCAATAAAGGCGGGCACAACCAAATTCCAGATAACTCTAGACGGAAAATACAATCTATGACACTTCAGCAAAGAAAAAAAAAAGGGAAGGCCACTGAAGGCGAGGATGCACTCATGAAATGTGCTCTAGAACAGAACAATTTATTACATGAATTGAATACTGAATCCCAATACATTCTTTTCTCTAAGAAGAAAAAAAAAAAAAAAAAAAGAAAGCCAGAATGCATTTAGTAAGTAAACCAGAAATTTTCAATTAGTGGCTTAACTAATTGCTGCGAACCCAGAGAACATTGTACTGGTAGATGAAATGACAAACGGGACTTCCGGGACCAACCTTGAGAACCTGAAAGGCGACAAATTCAGGACTCCATTCAGATGTATCTTCATGGCACACTGCGGCTGCCTCGATCTTCATACCATCTTTGCCGACCAAA